>JAKSZT010053770.1:23956744-24058370 GCA_026826555.1 Tolypeutes matacus
ATACAGGGGCTTCTTTGGGAGTTGGAGGTTGTCCTGAGTACTGTTGTGGCAATGGATGTAGGCCATTTTAAATCAGCACACACCACTCAGAACTGAGTGGGAGAGAGTGTGGTCTACAGTGTGAACTGTGGTCTATGGTTGGTGGCAAGGCTCCAGGATGTGTAAGTTCATTGAGGTTGGTGGGCCACACTGTGGGAGATGTTTGTGTGGGATGTGGTGGGAGGTGTGGGAGGTGGGCAACATGGGAATCCCAGTGGGTTCCGTGTAATATTTTAGGTAATCTAAGCACCTCTTAAAATATATGTATATATATATATATATAAATAACATTTTTGTAAGCAAATACACATATATGCATATATATTTATATATCATTTTACAAATGTTTGTATGTATTGTGAGAATTTTGATTTTTACCCATAATAAAAAAAAAATTAAAAAAAAAATATATATATATCTATATAAGAGGTGTTCATGCCACCAGGCTCCGCGCGTAACAGGAGAGATACACGGGAGAGCCAGGATGAGACGTGCTGATAAACTGAGGTGGTGCAGGTGGCAGAACGCCTCTCTCCTACATCGGAGGTCTCCATGATCGAATCCTGGTAAAGACTGGAGGAGAAGGATGAGAAGAGATGGCAGGAAACAGACACAGAGAATTGCCCAGTGAATGGACACAAACAGCAAAAATGGCGGGGGTGGGGGTGGGGAGAGGGATAGGTTAAAATGGATAAAGTAAGTAAATAAATAAATCTTTAAAATAAAAAGTAAATACACAAGTAATGTACAAAAATCAGAAGCTTTAAATCAAAAGTATCGACGTACCTGAGTTCATTATAATAAAAAACAAAAGCAAGCCAAATTAAAAAAAAAAACCCACCAAACTTCTTTAGTGCAAAAGAC
This sequence comes from Tolypeutes matacus, assembly GCA_026826555.1. Classification (NCBI taxonomy): domain Eukaryota; kingdom Metazoa; phylum Chordata; class Mammalia; order Cingulata; family Chlamyphoridae; genus Tolypeutes; species Tolypeutes matacus. The sequence continues at coordinate 23,957,648 of JAKSZT010053770.1, forward strand.
GGAATAAACAAATTTAAAGATGAGTGAAAAGCTGTGAAAAAATAGTTATGATATATCTTATAGAAAAGATATATTACCCAGATTATATAAAAAGCTCCCATAATCAATAAAGTATAGGGACAATATAATTAGTAAAATTGGCAAAAACTATAAACAAAACAATTTGTGGAAGAAGAAATAGAAATGGCCAATAAGCATATGATATAAATGTTATTAATTATCAGGGCAATGTAACTTTAAAGGGAGACTGTTTTACTTATTATAATGGCAAAAATTAAAATGATTGATATGGCAAGATCAGGAAAATAAGCCCTCATATTTTTGAGGAAGTGTGTATTAGTGAGGCCTTTTTAGTAAGAGCTGTCAAAATTTTAAATGTTAAAACTCTGGACAGTGTAGCATGTCTAGGAATTTGTTCTATGAAAATACATGAGCACAAAGATATATGTGCAGTGATGTTCATTGTAACATTGTTTTAATTTAATAAAATAATTGGAAATAACTAATATGGGCATGATTTAATGAATTATAAAAAAAATTATACTATCAAATACTATGTAACCATTTTAAAGAATAAGATAGATTTACCTATTATACAGAAATATCTGTAAGAAGTATTATAAGAGAAAAAAGGGTCACAAAACAGTACTTATTATCTGATCCCACTTACTACATGTAACTGTTATTTGTATGTGCAGAGAAAAAGAATTGGAAGCCTACCCACCAAACTTTAACAGTGGTAATTTCCTTGGAGCATGGATGGGTGGGCAAAGGGACATGTTCATGTTTTAATCTGCATATTTATATATATTTTAAGCATTTACAGTAAAGGCATTCATATATTTGTTAAAATAAAAACTTTATCAATACTTGGTTGCATCTCAAGAAGTTTTATTGACTCAGCTAATGAATTGGAGAGATTCCAATTGCCGGGAGGTAGAGAGGAATTCTGCTGAACAAAGAGAGCAAATGGGCTTTTATAGACAGAAAAAAGTAATATATTGGGAAGAAATTTTCATTGGTTAGTGCAGACTACATTTCCTAATACAGTTAGTGCAGAGAGTTGCTTAGCAATGAGGAAGTTACCTAGGGTAAGAATAGGGAGATGGTGATAGCTGATTGGTTGATTTAAATTGTTTTCTGGGCTAGCCAGGCATTTTTAGGAAATAGAAACTTACTTAGATTTTGGTTTTGCTAACATGCAGGTTAGTACAGGCGCTCCTGGTTGGTTCACTAGATTTTATTTATCAATTCCCCCCTTTTTGATCCAGTCCTCTGAGATTAAAATATAAGGTATTAGCACTACTCTCAGTTACTATCTGCTGGCTCTAGATGGCTCCTGCAGATGATTAAGTCTAGGTTACAGATGGTGAGGGGTTGGTCGTTATTGTTCTCTTTGCACTTCTGTTTTTCTAGACAGATGGACAAGATTTGACAAAATGTCTGGGTGCAACCACTGAAAACTTTTGAGAGGATGCAGTGAACCAGGGAGACTATTAAGATTACTATGAGTAGTGTAATGTTTGGAATATGCTTCTGGGCCAAGGAATCCAAGACCTAAACTAACTAGAATTAAAGAGATTAAAAAAAAAAAATCTCAAAGAATTTACTTGTTTGAGCCATGTGGCCTGGTTTGACTATTTCATGTAACCGTGTTTCAGCTTCCCTAGAAGTGTTTATCCAAGTACAGCAGGCAGTATTGATGACAGCATAAACTCCTTGCTCAGCCAGCAAGGAGTCAAGTGCAATTTTATCATCTAAAATAACTTTAGCTAAAGAATCTAAAGATTTTTGTTGCACAGCAATAGCATTTGCAGTGGAATTAACAATTTTTCTACTCTTCTAGATTAATTTCTAATCATATTTTCATTGGTGTTAATTCCTAACTCCTAATAAAAAAGGCCTACTTAGCATCAGTGACATCTCCAGGTAATTCATGTTTGTCTTGGGAGAGTAAAATAAATGGGGTAGTCCAGTGTGAAGTTTTGGATTTATTATGAATTTCTAAGGGAATAAGACATCCAGCATGCATTGTCCATCACTATCCAATAACTTTTGCAGTAGAGGTTTCATTTCCTTCACAAAAAAAATAAACCCTGAAGGGGTACAACCCACCCCTAGAGAATTCAAGGTTATCTCGGGGACATCTCTGAATATAGGAGTGAGCCATTTGCCATTTTTATTATATTGGGAGTTGTTGCATCTTGACAGGTTGCCCAGGGGTGTGGGGAAGAAGGGTGCATAACTAATGGCTATGCAGTTATTTTTGTTGTAGGGTATAAATGAAGGCTTTCCTGATGTTTGTACAAATGTGAAAGGGGAAATCAGCTTCTGTGGTAGTGATCCTGACTCAGTAGTGAAGAGAGAGAGATCAAATTGAGGACAAGAGTTTGTTTTAGTTTTTTTTTAGGCCGAGGATTGAACCAGGACTGAGCTACATAGGCTCCCCTGAGTTGGATTTTTTCATTTGCTTGCTTGTTTTTTTGTTTTTTTTTAAGGAGGCACTGGGAACTGAACTCAGAACCTCCCATGTAGGAAGCAGGCGCTCAACCACTTGACTTGAGCCACATCTGCTTCCTAAAGTGATATTTTTAAAGATGGCATTTGGGACCTGAGAGTGATTAATTATGGGTAAAATAATTGGGTCTTTGGTACCATATATAGATTGTGGTTTGTGATGATAGATCCAACAATCAGTTAGATTTCCCCCTTTAGAATGGCCTTGAAAAACTGGATGATGGTATTGTCTCTCCAGGCCACGACAAGAAGGAAGAAAGAGACAAGAAGGGTTTAAACATTTTTTGGTGGTAGAATTTTCTAAGCAGGATGGAAAAGGTGTACAAAAGGGGTGTGGAAACAATAGAAATGCAACAATAATTGTAAAGAATAATATGATAAGGAATTTGACAAGAACATAGGGGTTCATGAGGTTTTGCTCTGTGATCTTGGGTGGACGCTGTGAGCCTTGTGAAACCATCTACTTCCTTCTTGTCCTAGTAACTTTTAGTTATAGTTCTCCAGTTTGGTTACAGATCCAAGTGTTGAACAGTGGAATCCTTTTAAATTGTGAGATGTGAGCCCAGCATTCAATCCCTTCTAGTGACTGCAGTGACTGTAGTGTCACAAGTTAAGAGTATCTGGTAAGGTGCCTTCTAGTGTGGTTCAAGGGCTGATTTGCATTGATGTTTCTTCCAGTATACCCAATTGCTGGAAGTTAGGATGTGAAGAGTCTAAGGGAGATATGGATCTGGAAATGCACGCCTTCCCTGTTAGAGATAATCTTTTGCATAAGTCATTAGAGATCTACAATAATGAGTTATCTCCTGCTGGAGAAGCAGGGAATCATTGTTAAGATGAAGGCCAATTGACATAGGTCTTCCAGTGATAGTTCCATAGGGAGGAAGTTTATGTTTCCTGAAAGGTGTGCTTCAGAAGGCCTGGGTTAGTGGAAGAAATTTAGGCCAAAGTAACTGGTTTCCTCAATTAATTCAGACAGTTTAAGTGTTAATATGCCATTTGTTCTCTCCACCTTTCCAGAGGATTGAGGGTGGTATGGAGAATGATAGTGTCAACTTGTTTATAGAATCTTAGTTAGACCTTTAATGACCTGCCCAGTAAAACAAGTGCCTTGGTTATTTGAAATAATTGAAGGCATTCCCCACTGGGGAATACATTTTCTAAAAGTTGTTTAGCAACTGTTACAGCATCTGCCTTTTGACAAGGAAAGACCTGTCTATTGAAATGTTTGAGCCTAACAGATATCATGAATTACCTTAACTAGATCTTTTTAAAATGTAGGTCATTTATTACTGTTTCAGACTTATTAATATAAATGCAACGTTGTTTATGGGCAGTCGGGGGTATCTAGGGCTTTTGGATTAACACTGCTGCTAGGCTTTTCACTTCAACCAGGATGGCCTGAAGAACCTTTAGGGTGGTATTTCAGCTCTGTTTCATAACCTCAGATGTATTTATAACTGCTTGCTCCAGGGCATGTATTCCTAGGGAAGATATGATGTGCATGAGAGAGTGGAACCCTGCAGTACAGTAGGGCAAGGGATTGGAGCTATTAACCCTCTTTTTCACTTTGAGGCCTGGTATACAAAACATACTAGTTAGCCTTCTGACTGGCATTTAGGGAAGATAATATAGGCAAGATTACAGGATGCAGTCTAATTGACATGTTGTTAAGAAAACCATGTAGTTTATCTGCAGTTTATAAAGAGGTTGCAAAATAGCTCAGACAATGAATAGGAGTAAAATCTAATGCACAGATGTGTGCTATAGTTTTCCATTGAAATAAAAATTATTCTTTACAGTCACCCTTCTTTTGGTCAAAGATAACCTCAGAAAGATTATTCTTAATTGTAAAATAAGGCTGGTTTAATTAGATTTGGCCTTATTCTTTATATAGATGCAGCAAGAATGGGAATTTAACATATAGGCACTTTTATGTTTACATTGCTGATAGTTTTTATAAGGAATTTCTAACTGGACTTTTAAAAGCCTTTTGAGGCTAGGAAACCAAGCCAAGAACTTGATACCAGATTGCACCTGCAGTCCTGTAAGGTTGGGAACCCTGGAGCTAGGTACAAGATCTGTTTTTCCAAGAGGAGTTTTATAAGTATTGACTTCGTAAAGTTAACATAGTTTCTTAAAAGTGTCTGGTCACATCTGATTAAATGAGCATCATTCTTAAACATGATATTCCAGTCAAAGTTTTGATTATATAATCAGTATTTTCAATTATGTCCTGTTAACAAGGAGCACAGATTCTTATTGAACCTATGTATATAATTATTTTACCATAAAAATAAGAATATTCAATAAGAGTTTTTAAATTCTGGAGGGTCCCAGCAAGAAGAAAAAGTTTTATGAATTATAGATAGCTTAAGGGAAAAGAGTAAGGGATTCTTGTATCTAGGGAAGAGAACATTAAAACACCAGCAATAATCTAAACAACACTATAATAATTCTTTATCATTTCATCTGGTCCTAGGTGATTAGTCCTCGTTCCACTTAATCTTGAGTTAGCAATCTTATAACCCATTGACTTCTTTGCTAGAATTCTAGAAAAATATTTCCATCCAGTATCATGGATTCAATTTTTTAGGCAATGTCATTAGAAGCCTGTGCCCCAGAGTATAGTTCTTTCTATGGGTCTTTCAGACAGTCCTTTTTGTTTGAAGATGAAGCATTCTGGTGTGTAGCTGATTGCACGTGTTTTCAGGGAAGCATCAGAATAAAAATTGTAGATGACAAAAGACTTAAAATGGCTGTGGCTAACTTATTGGTCTTTCATAAAATTGGAAGTTCTGATGAAATTTCATTACAAAAATAATGTAATTGAGAAGAAAATTTGACTGTCTCTGTGACATGTAACATTCTTAAAAATAACTGAAATTATGACCAGTAACACTATACTGTTGTCTAATATCAGGCAGGTCAATAATAGGACATCTCCTGCACAGTGAGATATTAACGAATCTCTAGGAACTTTATTCAGTTTCTGAAATGTTTATATTAATAGCATTTTATCCATATAGATTTAATTAACAGAAGCTTAGAAAATCCTATTTAATTTGACAACACTTTCCGTGTAACTCATAACGTATCAAATAAACCTAATTATTTTTAGCACCTCTCTTTTTACAAGGTGAAAAAACAAATCCTTTGTGATTTTTCAGGGGCCTTCTGGAAAATCCCAAAGATAGTTTGAGATCAATAAGAAGTTATTTAGTCATTTGATTTTGGGAAGGCAAAATGTCAAAACTTGTTAGGTTGGCATATTTTGTTAATTAGGAGATGGTCACTGTGAAATAATATGTGGATCTCTAGTTAACCAAAGTGACAATAAAAGATTTTAAAAGTAATTAGGAGTAAACATGATTGTAAAACAAAACAAAACAAAAACTTTGTTCTTTTAAAACTGAAAAGACTTGTTTTCTAAAACAATAGAGGATGATAAGGTCAATATAAATATCAATAAGGATATTATTCTGATAAGACAGAGAATCTTCACTTTCTAGACAGATTACTCAGATGGTTAAGAAAAACCTCTTATAATCACTTACTAAGAGCAGACTGATAATCCAAGAAAACTTTATTTTAACAGAAAGAAAACCAAATTCTAGTTTTGCATGAGGATATAGTCTGATAAGAAAACTCATAAATCTGTCAAATCTTAGCCAACCTTGACCATGACAAATAAAATTCTTTTCCACAAACCTTTTACAACTTTATCTTTCCTTTCAGATTTTGTCCTACACACTCCTGCTTCTCATTCTGCCACAACCAGTCATTTTACTTTAAGACAAAACTCCTCTCTTTTTCCTTAACAAAGCATATCTTACATACCTGCATGCCTTAAATTACCAAAAAGATCTTTGAAACTGTCTTTAAACAAATATCTACAAAAAATAATTATTCTTAAAGTTTGTCAGATTAATAACTCAATTTGGTTAAATGCAAATTTACATTTTTCATAATTCCTAAAGATTTAGTAGATATATGCTAGCTTATTTAATCAGTAAAGCTGTATAAATTTAGGGAGAACATACCCAAGTAGAATAAAATTGTGCTTGTATTGTACTTAATGTTGATAATTAAGAAGGCAGAGCTGTTTTTATTTAACTAAAAATATTTAACTAGTCCTGATTATCAAATGTTTATCTGAATTATGTAAACTTGAATTTTTTTAAATATTTGGTTTTAGTTCTATGAAAACTTTTTTTCCATTGGGAATATTAGAAGTTTGGTTTCTTTAATGTCCAGGACTTTAGGAATATTAATTAATATATAAGTGCTTATTTATCATTAAGCCAATTTGAGTAAGCTCTTTTAAGGAGTCTTATATGTTTATTTGGTAATACCATCCAGAGGTAGGAAAATATAATACATCAAATATACAGACATAGACAAATATAGATTTTATAGCTTTAATTAAAAAATTTTCAGCCATGAGTCAGACATAAAAGCACCGAAACACAGAAAATATAGAAATATAAAACTCACTAGTTTATATAAACTAGAGTCTTGCAATTTTCTTAGTAGATTCTGAGTACCAATTAAAATAGGCATCTCATTTGGCCTAATTTTTTTTCAAGTGCACTTCTAAGATGAGTAATCTTATTCAACTGAAAAGTTCCCCATAAGAGCCATTATAATTGTAAGTTATCCTTAGTGAAGTTCTACCATTTAGGTAAGTAGGTACAACTCCATGTCCCATAATTCTTAAACACAAAAGATGCTAGGGTGCCGGCCATTGGACTGCCCTTAGAATTTGAGGATACCATAGCAAATTAGGAGCAAAAGTAATGCAGATCCCACAGTGGAAATGCTATGTCCAAAATCAAACAGTAAGGACTTAAGTCCTTTATAAGGGACCTTCCTGCTGAGAATAATTGGCCTGTTAACCCTTGAAGAGGTATTCAGTGAGACCAGAGAGCTCAAACACAAAAAGAGTAGAGCTTGAACCTGGGTGGAACTCACCGACAGCTCTGATGAGACAGTGAGAATGACAGGGAACACAGTGGGTTCCAGCCGGCACCACACCTGTCATTCAGGTTATTCATAGAGTCATTAGCAGTTTCCTTGGCGTCCCTTCATGGTTGCCAAAATAACTGTTAAAATAAAAACTTGAGAAAAATTTGGTTAGATCTCAGAGAGTTTTATTGAATCAATTCATAAATTGGAGAGATTCCAGATCCCATGAGGTAGACAGGAATTCTGCTGAACAAAGAGATCAACAGGCTTTTATAGACAGAAAAAGGGAGTACATTGGGAGGAAATTTTCGTTGGTTAAAACAGACTACATTTTCTAATGTGGTTAGTGCAGGTAGCTACTTAGAAATGAGGAAGTTACCTGGCATAAGAATAGGGTGTTGGCAATAGCTGATTGGCTGATTTAAATTCTGTTTTCTGGATAAGCCAAGCATTTACAGGAAATAGAAATTCACTTAGATTTGGGTTCGGCTGCATGCAGCTTAGCCTGGGAGCCTCCAGTTGGGTCTACTAGATTTTATTTATCAATTGTTTATGTAGTTTTATTTATTTATTTATTTATTTATTTATTTATTTATTTTTAGTGTGGTGTATTTGTTACAATTGATGAACACATATTGTAGCATTGCCACTAAGTGTGGACTATAGTTTACATTATAATTTACAGTCTGTCCTGCACAATTTTGTAAGTTATAACAAAATATATAATGGCCTGTATCCATCATTGCAACGTCATTTAGAACAATTCCAATGTCCCGAAAATGCCGCCATATTACACCTGTTTTTCCCTCTCCCTCACCTCAGAGCCACTGGTGGCCACTGCCTCCACATCAATGATAAAAGTTTGTGTAGTTTTAAAAGAAAAATTATACTTAAAAGATTACAATTCATCAGTTTCAACATGGCAGATTGAGCCTATTCATCAAATACCGTTTTCTCTAGGTTCTAAAGGTATATACACACTCATTTTTTAAAAGGATTGAAATCATAATAACATTTTAAAACAAGAAAGAGTGCCATCAGTAGGCCAGTAATTTTGAGGAAGTTCTGGAAGATAGAAATGAGATAGGATCAATATATAAATTGGGAGGGAAACCAGAACAAAGACTAGAACCAAAACATCAATGATAAGATATGTTCTTTCCAAGGGACCCAAGAGAATCTCTAAAGTCAGGATCAGTGAATATGAAAAGCAGGGATGGACTGTAGTCACCAGGACAATTAACTGAAAGACAGGATTTGGAATACTGGGCCAGCTAGATTCACATCCTCCCCAACCAGTACATATAGAATGGCTGGCACTTTGGATAAGCGCAAAGTAGTGCCCTCCAAAGAAAAAGAGGAATTTGTCCAGAGAGGGCTCCTGAGGTAGATGTTAGGTTTGATGAACAAACAGAACTTATCTTGAGCTAACACCAGGTGTTCACAACAGAGACTAAATAAACGAACAGTTAGAATGAAAGAGTTATGCCCAAACTTCCTTCAACCTTGGCTGTTGCCTAGGCATGAACCTGCTGTGAAGTTAGCCTAAATAAGTTCCAGTCCACTAACATGGAGCCTGCAGTCAGTCTTCCTACAGGGGAAGCATGACTATCTGACAGCAGGGAAACCCACACCACTGACTTGTGTGGATCCACCTGGCTCTTCATTCATAAACAGCAGACAGACAAGTGGGAGCTTTCAGGCAGGTGTTTGAAGCATAGGTACTGGGGTGGTCACTGCAGCATTGTTTGAAATAGCAAAAATGAGTAAATAGATGAGAGAGAGAGAATAAAGGAACAACTAAGATCATCTGTATAAATAGGAGAATGCTCCAGTAAGATATGGTATGACCATAATATGAATCTCTACAGCCATTAAAAGACACAGGTAAATCTATATGTATTGATATAAAAAGATATCTGCACTATTTTATTGAGTGGAAAGCAGGTTTCAGAGCAATATGTATATATGATGCTGTTTCTATTTTTATTTTTTAAAGAAATCTAATCAACAATCTGGGAAAGTCTAGAAGATTATGTCACAAGCTGTGGACATTGGTTACTCCTGGGGAGTAGGATTTTGGAGGGAGGGTGAAAGAGGTGAGGCTCGGTCTTTTTTTTTTTTAATTAAAAAAATATTTCTATCAATGTTACAGGTTATTCAATAAACACAAGATAATAACTTCAATAACAGTAAGTCTGCTTTGGTCTGTAGTTATACCCCCCCCCATTTTTGTTCATTCCTTAATCTTAAGGGGTTTGGGATGATGTCTGCTCTGACTGCTTCAGTCTGAGAAGGGACGTAGATATTACAGAGCAGAGGCATGGAGTTGTTTTGCTTGCAGTTGAAGGTACTCTTTGTTTTCGGGGTGGAGCTAGTCTGTCCTCATCCTTTTCTTAGTTGTCTAGGGCAGGCCCGAAGAACTGGAGAGTAAGTGTGTGGGCTGCAACTCTGCTGGGTTTCAAGGTTCAACCGGCATGTGAAAAATTTGAAGAGTTTAAGCCTCTGAGAATTATATTTAACAGGTAAATTGAAAATTATTGGTTCCGATAAGAGGAGTAGAAGAATCATGATTAAGGAATTTATAAATGAGTATAACTGTGTTATACTAGGGAAATAGATTTACCTATATTCCCAGATGGGACTTACTGAGAGGGTGTTGGTTTCATGAGGCCATGTGGTTTGTTAGGTCTATCTTTATTCTTTTTCTTTTTTTAGGAGGTACTGGGGATTGAACCCAGGACCTTGTACATGCGAAGCAGGCGCTCAACCACTGAGCTACACCCACTCCCCATATCTTTCCTTTTTTTAAACTATAGTCCATATAGGTCTTTTAACTCAAGCACTGAATTGTTTGCAGTGAGCAAGTATTGTTTGTACAAAGGCATTTAAAATAGTAATTGCAGTAGAAAAAGGTAGTTACTAAACAAGTAGTTCCTGTGCATGTGCACATGTACAGAAAACATGTCTAGAAGGATATATACAAAAAATATCAAAAATGTTTATCTCTGGAGAGCGGGTGTAGCTCAGGGGTTGAGCGCCTGCTTCATATGTAGGAGGTCCTGGGTTCAATCTCTGGTACCTCCTAAAAAAAATGTTTATATCTAAAGCAGTAAGCTGACAGTAAGGATTTTACATCTTTATACATTTCTTTGTTATGTAATACTTTCCCAGTGATATCATAATCAAAGCAATACAAACCATTAAAAAATATATATATAAGCATTTTTAGGGTAGAATTTCCCTCTTGCTCCTTTTGCCAACATTAGGCAGAAATACTGTAGACATTCCCCTGAGGTGGACAGTGGGCTTAAATTTGGGGACAGCGCTTTCAGAAATATCTATTAGGGCATCTAGAAATTTGAAACCCTCCATCAAGTGTTAGGGCTGAGAGCAGTGAGTGCTGTTAAATGTTTATTTAACAACGGGCTTCTCCAAAGAACAAGTGCCCTGATTGTAGTGTTTGTCAGATTTCTGTATAAATACTCCTATTCTAACAGACGCAAACCCACCAATGGGATATCATGGAATGGGGAGTAGGGAAGCGATGTGCACCATCAGGCTCTTGCCAACTGGCCTGAGACAACTACAGGTCCACTGATGGAGAGTCTGATGACCAGGGATTTCTTCAGTTGGATCCCCTGACTTGATTTTCTTCTCTTGCCCCTCTCCTTGGTCACATCAACAGCAGGCCTGAAGAAGAGGCAAGGTTGGGAAGGAGCAGCTGTCAGATAAATGTGGAAGAGGACAGAAGGCAGCTGGACTCTCTGGTCTCACTGAGGGAGAAGTTATTCAGGTGCCTGTTACAGTTATAAGCCTCCATTTTGTTTTTTATCAGAATAATTAAAACTATTCCTCTCTCCTCTCTAAACCCTGCTTCTAAGCTTTAGCAACTTGAGCGCCTTTTGCAGAAACAGGCTGGGCAAAAGGACTTAGGCAGTAGAAGTATGAATTTGAGGAGAAGACAGATAAAATGAATAAAAGTCAGGACTGCCTGTATTCAATTCCAGTAAAGTCCATCAGCTTAGAATAAATGTCTCAGTCACCATCTCTTTTATTACCATGTGCACTGCATGTACTAGTCTTGCTAATCCTTTGATAATGCCTTTTATTTGAAAGGAAAAGTAAAATGGACTAAGCTGGAAATTCAGACTATCTGTGCCCTTCAAAACTGTAAAAGCAGGAAAGAGAAATTAGCTACAATTCCCCTTTTCCTGAATGCCTATCTATTTATTGTCAGCTCCCCTGTGGAAATCTCTGGATTGCCATTAACTTGGCACCTTGCGTGACATTGTCTCCACAACAGATCATAAGTATAAGCCACATCTCTTTTTTTTGTGAATAAATAAGTCCTGTCCACCAACTGGGCCATTTATCTCTCCCCTTCCCGGAATGGATCACAAGTGCATTTGTTCTTCAGAGTCACTCTCCTCATTGTTTGTGTGCTTTCTTGCATGGCCAAAAGGTGGGGAAAAATGAGCCCAAGCCACAAAGCACGGGTAGAGGAGGAGAAGTTAGGATAATTATTATTTCCACATAAGAAAACCGCAGGGAAAAGTGTCTTTGGGTTGACTCCTGGAAAGCCTTTGCTCTAAGACTAGGATGAACGTTGCCCTTAAAAGAAAACTTTGCATTTCACAACACCTAGATCACATTAAAATATTTTATTTAGGTCAAGAAATGTTCATTTTAAATTTTACAGTTTTTTTTTAAAGGGAAGGGTATGCAAAGTTGGTAGGTTGATAAATGTGTATGCATTTATATAAATAGAAACATTTTCATCTGCACATATTATGTACCGATATGAATATGTTTATACATAAATGTGATTTTTTTCTAGTTTTTATTTTAGATTTGAATAAATTCTTTATTACTAAATGATGGGGGAATCAAAGTAGTTTGGAAATTTAAAAATAGAATTATAGAGAACAGCTGTATTTTCTTGATAGAAGCAATAGGCCATTTCTGAAATGTTATGGTGAACATAAATTTCTGAACCAATGGTTCTTATCCTGTTTTTCTCCTGAGCATGTGTGAAAAGCATGATACCAGCTATCCAGAAGAGTGAGTCACTGGCAAATGACTCTCACTGGGTAGGCACAGTGGTCCTGCTTAAGGAAGCTTATAGAATAAGCCTTGAGTGGGTGGGGGGTTGTGAGGAGAAAGAGGAATATTAGAAATCAATTTTATCTTAAAAAAAGAAATGAAGATTAACACATTTGTTGAGGGCCTACAATGTTTCAGACGTGTAGTTTCAGGCATGTTAAGTTTTGAGATGCCTATTAGATATGCAGATGACATTTGGTAGACCATTGAAAATTAGAGTGTAATTTACAGGAGAAGGCCAGCCTGGAGATGTAAATTTGAGAATTGCCATTATAGGAATGGTACTTAAATCCAAAACAGGGAGAAATCACCCAGGGAAAGAGAAGTGTTTGGAAGCAGTCTAAAAGTTATCTTTTGAGGAGTGTGAGAAGTAGGCAGTGAGTTACGGGGGAAATCAGCAGTGATGGGTCCTGGAAGCCAAGCAAAGGAAGTGTCCTAAAGATGATCAACCACATCAAATGTTGAAGATATATCTGGTAAGATGAAAACTAAGAGTAGATTATTGGATTTACCAACGTTGTGATCCTTGTTAACATGGTCAAGAGCTGTTTCAGTGGGTGGTAGTTGATAAAAATCTGACTGGAAGGAATTTGAAAGAGAATGAGAAGAGAGGCATTAGAGATAATGAATTAGTCAGCTCTTCTGAGGAATTTTACTGTAAAGGAGAACAGAGAAGTGGGTTAGAATCAAGAAGGGGAAATAGATTGGGTCTTTTTAAAAATGAGACATATGACAGCATCTACTAAGGGGAATGATTTAGTGGAGAGGGAAAAGTGAATGATGCAGAAGAGAGAGCAGAAACTTGCTGGAGACATCCTTGAGTAGGTGAGAGGGGATGGGTTTTGTGTACCACTTGGCTTATCAGAGCACAAAGAGTTCATCCATAGCAGCTAGAAGGAAGACAGAATAAATGGGCACAGAAGCAGGTGGCTTGGGAGATGTGGGGGTGGGAGGAAATGGAAGTTCTCTTTTGATTACCTATTTTTTTTCCAGTAAACTAAAAAGCAAGGTAATCAGTTCAGTGAGCTTGGGGAGAAGTGGAGTTTTGAGGAGAATGAAGAATGGATGAAGTAATACAATCATCTAGGAGAGTAAAAGTGGATGAAACGAGATACATAGAAAGATTGCCAGGTGTTGCTGAGGGCCCTCTTTAAGTTAGGGGTCATGGGGCTGGCATTGGATTGCTTGCTCAAAATTATCGAGTTATTTTTGTTTACTGATAGGGAAGTTTGAAGACCACAGCTCTAGATCTTATATTTCTTCCAAATTGGTTTTAAAATCCATACTTGAAAATCTAATTTAAAAAATACCAAAAGCTGCCAGATTTATATCTGATAAATCATGGCCCAGAATATTCATTTGCAAATCATTAGTCAGTACTAATGACATCCCTTTTTTATGGCTGAATGATGTTCCATTATATGGATATACCACATTTTGTTTGTCCATTCATCAGTTGATGGACATTTAGTGTATTTCTACTTTTTCATATAATTTCTGGGTCATATGGTAACTGTGTATTTCTTATGTGGATTTTGAATATGAGAGAACTGGTTTCCAGGAAAATGAAGAAAATATGGTGAAGAAAATATCGTGAACTGTGGGTCTCCTAAGGTCAACCTGAAAGTGTTAAGTAAGGAGGCAAGAATTATTACTCACCAACTATTCTTCTTAAATTAACATCCAGTAGTTCTGGTTTATCAGGTTCACATTCCTAGGACATGATTTAACATAAAGGGTCTAGGCCAGAGATGATGAAATATGAGAATTTCAGAGAGAAAAAGGAAATAATGGGTGTAGGAAATCTCACAATATAAATGAGGGAAATGAAAAGGAATTGATACAAGGTGGTTAACTCTTCAATCTTGAAGGTCTTCTTGAAAGCAGAAAGCATAGGTAAGAAGAAGAAAAAAAAGAACATAGCTTGAGTTACACATTCAAATGACCACAGAAGTAAGGGAAGTAATGTAAATTTGTGACAGTGAATCAGGCTGAGCTGGATGTAGGACAACAGGGAGTGATGGAGAAAATGGTGACCTCAAGAGCCAATGTTTATCTAAACCCATTTAAATGCAAATTTTCTTAAAATACTGTGACAACCAATCAAGCCATGTCTGCAGGTGAACTCAGGCCCTGAGTAACTTATTGCAACCCCTAAAATAACAAAATAGGGGAGAGAAGTGAGAAGAGAGCAAGAAAGAAAGGATAAAGGAAAGGTAAGGGAGCGAGAGAAAAAAATGAAGTCGTGCTAGTTATAAAATTTATTTAGAGCGCACCCATCGAGTAAGGATAGAAAGGGATTGGAATGGAGACCTAGCAAACTCCAGCAACACTTCATTAGTTTATACTTGCTGTTTTCACCACAAGGTGGGGCTCCCAGTAAATAATCCTACTGCTTGTTCATCTGGTTTAAAGATAATTAGTCAAGACCACAGGGAACTCCAGCAAAAAGGCCTGCATTGTTACCAGGAAGCAGGGGCCTGGGATCTAAAACTTTATTCCTTGTGTAACTAACATGGGATGTTGCCATAAGCATCCTGGTGATTTCTCACAAGCTTTTTGTTCTGAACCTTGTACAAAATCCACAACCTAGTACCACCATGAAACTTTTAGCACTACCTGGTGTCTCAGTACTGAAATAATTTTATACCTGAGATTCAGTTAGATGAGTATATCCAACATCTTTCATCATTTTCTCATCACTCTTGCTCTCCAACCCAAAATAAGCACAATGAGTCATTTATCATACCCTGTACCACCACCACTCTATCCTCTAAGCCTCCATCTCATCCTCTTTATTCTTCCTAATGTTTCTACTGAGTCCCTGGAAACTGCACTTCTTGTAGATAGCCCCCTTTGTTATTAATCCTTTAAAGAATGCTTCTGCTATTTGCTTTAAGTTGACTCTCCATAGAAAACACTGCTTCCAGGAAACCCTCTTTTATTATGAGTGTGGGGGTATCGAGGAGTAGAGGGTGCACAATTGCTGCTGTCTTGTCTACTTCAGGGCATGGAGATAGATCTCTGACTTCTAACCATAAATTCTTGTTAAAATGCAGATTCTGATTCAGGAGGTCTGAGGCTGGATCTGAGATTCTACATTTCTAAAAGCTCCCAGCTGCTGCTGCTGTTCTGTAGACCTACACTTTGAGTAGCAAGGTATTAAATAGCTCTTAGAGGAAAGAAGAAATGAAAACTATAATTTGAAATTATTTAGAAAATAATAGGCAGTATGGGATATGGCAGGACTAAGAATTTTTCCCCTTTCTGACCCTGAACATTCTTTGGGTTTTGTATACACAACAAGACATTTCAAGATACCAAGAGGCAGAAATCAGTCTGAAGTGGTCACTGCCCCAAGCAGGCCAGTGTGGCCAATGTGATTCAGTTCTGGCCAATGGGAAGTGAGTGGTTTTAATGTGCACAACTCCTGGGTCATGCCTCTAAAGGAAGGGCGTTCTCTCCCCTTCTGTCTCTTTTCTTGCTGGAATGCAGGCATGGTGGGAGCTATCTTGGACCATGTGGGCAAGGACAACAGCCTCTGGATTTCAGAGCAAATAGGTGGAACTTTGCAGAGCAGAACTGCCATACCAGCTCTGGCATTTACATTAGAAATGAAGTTCTAACTTTATAAAAACCACTGCTATTTTGGGTGTGTCAAATGCAGCAAAACCATATCAGAAGTAATATAGAACAACCTGATTGTTTCATTTATTATGTTAGTTAAGGTTCAGGTGCAGAGAAAAGAATTCACCCTGGACAGTTTAGGAATATTAACACAGGAAATGAAATGGCTTGTAGAATTGTCAAGAGGATGCTGAAGAAATAGAAGCTACATGGAGCTTTCAGAAATGATTCTCAAAACCACACTGCAGAATGGTGCCACCAAGACAGCTGCTGTCTGCCGCAATCAGAAAGCCGCTGCTGTAGGACAGCGCTGTCATGACAAGGATGCCACCACAAACAGGAAACCACCATTACTACCGCTGCTCCAGAACCCTACAGATTCTGCTGTGATCTGCACCAGTAAAATGGATGCCTCTGCCTGCCTTCTGACAGCCACAAAACTAATAACTGGCAGTGAGACCTCTACTGATTTGGCTATTAGAGAAATTAAATGCATCCAGAGTACTTGCCAGCAGAGGCAACATAAACTGCCTCTGATTTTCTTCTGCCTTTCAAAATTTGCATGGATACATCCAACTGGCCAAATCTAACTCTTGTTCAGAACCCTAACTACTACAGAATCTGGGAAATGTATCTTTTAGCTTTTGGCTAACCAGACGAACAATAGAATGAATATTTAGCACCAGTATACTATATCCTTAGAATCTTTATGGGATACACCAAAGCTGGACCCAAACGGAAATAATTGCTACCATCATAGTTAATAGTGAAAGACTGGATGCTTTCCTCCTAATATCAAGAACAAGGCAAGGATTCTAATCTTGCCGTTTCTATTGAACATTGTACTGGATGTTCTAGCTAGGAAAATTAGATAAGAAAAATAAATATAAGTTACCCAGATTGGAGAGGAAGAAGTAAAAATATCTCTGTTCACAGATGACATGATCTTGTATATAGAAAATCCTAAGGAATCCATGAGAAAACTATTAGAACTAATAAATGAGTTCAAGTTTGTAGGCTACATTATCAATATCCAAAAATCGATCGTATTTCTATACATTTGCAGTGAACAGTCAGAAAATTAAGAAAATTCCATTTAAATAGCATCACAAAGTATAAAATTTATTCTTTCTTGGGAATAAATTTAACAAAAGAAATGCAAAAATCTGAAAATTACAAAACATTGTTGAAAGAAATTTAAGATCTAAATAAATGGAAAACATCCTATTTTCATGGGTTGGAAAATTTAATATTGTTAAGATGGAAGTACAGCTCAAATCGGTCTACAAATTCAGTGCAATTCCTATCAATCCCAGTTGGCTTATTTGTAAGAAATTGACAGGCTGATCTTAAAATTCATGTGGAAATGCAAGGACCCAGAACAGCCAAAGCAATTTAGATAAAGAAGAACCTAGTTGGAGAACCCACATTTCTCAATTTCAAAACTTACGGTAAATCTACAGTAATCCAGTTATGGAGATGTTGGCATAAGGATATAGATAGATAGATAGATAGATAGATAGATAGATAGATAGATAGATAGATAGATAACCCAGATATAAATTCTCATGTTTATAGTCAACTGATTTTCAACAAGAACGAAAATTCTATGGGGAAAGACAAATTTTCAACAAATGGTGCTGGGTCAATTGGGTATCCACATGCAAAAAGAGTGAAGTTTGGACCTGTACCTCATTCCATATACAAAAATTAATCAAAATGGATCAAAGAACTAAATGCAAGAGCTAAAAGAATAAACTCTCAGAAGAAAACCCAGGAGTAAATCCTCGTGACTTTGTTTAGGCGATGGTTTCTTAGATATGCTCTTAAAAATACAAGCAACAAAAGAAAAACTAGATAAGTTGGGCTTCACTAAAATCAAAAACTTTTGTGCTTTAAAGGACACCATCAAGAAAATGAAAAGGCAACTCAAAGAATGAGAGAAAAGTTTCATAAATCATGTATCTAATAAGGGACTTGTATCACAACTCAATAATCAAAAGACAAAAAGCCCAATTTTTAAAAGGGCAAAGGATCTGAATAGACATTTCTCCAAAGAAGATATGTAAAGGGCCAATAACCACATGAAAAGATGCTCCACATCATTAGCCTTCAGGAAAATGCAAATCAGAACAACAATGGGATACCACTTCATACCCACTAAGATGACTATAATAAAAAAGACATATAATAGCAAGTGTTGGCAAGGATGTGGAGAAATGGGAACCCTCATGCACTGTTGGTGGAAATTTAAAATGGTGCAGCTGCTTTGAAAACAGTCTGATGGTTCCTCAAAATGTTTAAACATGGAGTTACCATTTGACCCAGAAATTCCACTCCTAGATATTTATCCAAGAGAAATGAAAACATGGCCATGCAAAAACTTACATATGGATGTTCAAAGCAGCATTATTTACAATAGTCAAAAAGTGAAAACAATCCAAATGTTTACCAACTAATGAATGGATAAACAGATGTAGTATATCTGTACAATGGACTAGTAATCAACTGTAAAAAGGAACAAGGTACTGACACATGCTACAGTAAGGATGAACCTTGAAAACATGCTAAGTGAAAGAAGCCAGTCACAAAGGCCCCATATGTCATACCATTTGTATAAATGTCCAGAATAGGCAAATGTATAGAGACAGAAAGTAGCTTGGTGGTTTCCAAGGGCTGGAGGTGTTGGGGGAGACTGTGGAGTAAGGGCGAAGGGGTTTCTTTCTGTGGTTTTGAAAATGTCCTCGAATTGATTATGATGCTGACTGTAGACGATTATGAATATACCATTGAATTGCACATTTCAAAGGGGGTGAATCAAATAGTATGCAAATTTTATCTCAATAAAGATGTTAAAAAAGGGAAATTCATGGCTTTAAATGCTTTATTAACTAGAAAGAAATGAACTAAACATTCACCTCAAGAGGCTAAATGGTGAGCAATAAAATTAACATAAGTAATACAGAATAAATTAATTTTGGGGTAAAACCTTAAACTACTTATTTTTAAAGCAGACCAATCCAAAAGCTTGTTCTCTAAAAGAACAATAAAATGGAAATCTCTAAGTGACTAATTTAGAAAGAAGAGAAAATATAAAATAACTTTCAGAATAATAAAAGAGTTAACCATATAGAAGAAAAAAATTTACACATTTCAAATAATTCAAATAGTGCATTGAACCCACATGCACCTATCAGTTAACTTCAATAATTATCAATATTTTGCTATTCTTGTTTTGTCTATTCTTCCCCACTAACCCTCTTCTTTTACCTTTGGAGTATTACAATTAAGTCCATACATATCATTTTATATACTTCAGTATATATCAGTAACAAAATAGGGCTTTTAAATTTTTCCCTTATCCATAATATCATTATCACATTGAATAAAATTAACAAGTTTGTTTTCAACTTTGCCTGGTAGTCTCAAACTGTCTTTTAACAGTTGTGTTGTTCAAATCAATATCTATTCATTGCATTTATTTAATATGTTGCTTAAGTCTCTCTCATATATAACATTTACCGCATCCCCACCCCCGTTTTTCACACGGCATTTGCCTGTTAAAGAAACGGAGTCATTTGCCAACTTGAATTTTCTACATTCTAGATTTGGCTGATTGTGTCCTCGTGAAGAAGACAATTAAAAAATAGTATATGGTGATAAATTTGAATATCTTGAGAAAATGAGAGATTTTTTAAGAAAATAAAAAAGAGGTAGAAAACATCTCAAAGAACAACATTGGAAAATCTTCAGAGTTATCCAAAAGATGTCTCCATACCCAGAGGATTTAAGGAGTAGGTTCTTCCAAATATTTAAGAGGCAAATAATTTTTCATTTTTAATCTCTTTGAGAGCATGGAAAGAATATGGAAATCTTCCCAATTCATTTTACAAAATTGGCATAAAAAGGATTCTAAAACTTGAGAAAATAGTACAAAAACAGAAAATGAAAACTATACAGCAATTTCTCATGAGTACAGATGAAAATATGCTAATTAAAAATTGGAAAATGGAATACACAGAATATTTAAAGAATCATACACTGTGGGCAAATAGGTTTTGTTCTAACAAATTAGTGATAGTTCAGTACTAGGAAAATTTATTAAATTAATTTACCACATCAATAAGTTAAAGGAGAAAAAACTACAAAAATGTAAAAATAGATGCTGAAGAAAATTACCCTGATATCTTAAATTCTACTATTCTATGATTCCTCTTTCTGTCCTCAATCTCATACTTCAGTTTCTCTCATTCCTTTACAGCCTTCCATAGCATCAACACCTACTGTCCTGGGAAACCCCCTTCCCCATTTTCTGCTAATCAGTACATCTCTTCCTGTCTCTACCTTCTCTGTTCAGCAAAGACTATAACCCAGGAGTCTAATTTCCCTTTCCTTCAATGGTCCTTCCTTCCTCTCCTTTTCCTATAGTTGTCTTTCCACTGAACCAGCAAAGCAAAACTCCACACCTGGACCATACCAACTGTCTGGATCAGTGAATCATCCAGAATGCTGAACACAGCTGTAGAAGATCATGCAAGCAGGCAGACAGACGGCACTGGGAGTCTATGAATTACAATGTCAGCATCATAATCAATTTGAGGACAAGGTCATCTACCAGTGACCTTTCCAGCTATCCTCAATCTCCATCATGTTCACCAGTCTGTCCCCTCCAACTCCTTAAACTCCTTGAGTCTCTTCCTCTCTCACCTCCCCATTCCCTTCCAGCTAATGGGCCCCACTCTCTAATCCACAGGGAATATAGTGACCATCAAGAGAGAATTTTCATAACTTCTTGCCTCATTTTACCTGCAAACTTATCTTTATCCCCAGGACCTAATAGCCTATTGGACATTTGCACTCAGTGTCCCAGAGGCACATCATTTCCTGCTGCACTTTCCCTGCCACTGAAATTTCAGCCATACTGAACAACCTGGGATACCCAGAACTTACCATATCTTTTCAAGACTCTATACCTTTTCCCAAGACTCTCTACCTTGGTTCTTTTGCCTGGAGGTTTATTTTTCACTTCTTGTGGTAGATTGAATTATGTATCTCAAGTTAGATATTCTTAATCCTGATCCATATTCCTGGGGATAGGAACTCATTGTAAATAGGATCTCTTGAAGATGTTATTTTAAGTTAAGGTGTGGCTCAACAGAATAAGGTAGGGTCTTAATTCGGATTACCTGAGTCCTAAAGGAGATGAAACTGGAAGCTGGAGTCAGGGAAAGCCATGGGGTGGAGCCCAAAGTAAATGGAACCTCAAAGAGAAAGGAGAGGACAGTGCCATGTGATGGGAAGCAAAGATAAAGCCAAGGAACCCCAAGGCTCACCTGCTGCCAGAAACAGAATGTTACAGACTTTGGGGAGAAAACATCACTTTGCTGACACCTCAATTTTGGACTTCTTCTAGCTTCAAAACTATGAGCCAATAAATCCCCATTGTTCAAGTCACCCATTGTATGATATTTGTCATAGCAGATTGATAAACTAAGATACTTCTTCACCTGGATAAATCCTATTCATGTGACAAGATTTAGTTTAGGAGACACCTCCTCTGTGAAATCTTTCTCCACTCTCTCATACCTATCTTATATATTCCCATAGCCCTTTCTTTTGTATGGAGAGAGCCCTGGGAATCCTGTATATCCCCCCCCTTTTTTTTAATTAATTTATTTTTTTATTGTGGATAAAAATCAAAATTTTCACAATACATACCAATATTTGTAAAATGATATATAAATATATATGCATATATGTGCATTTGCTTACAAAAATGTTATTTTATATATATATATATATATATTTTTTTTTTAAAGAGGTGCTTAACTTACCTAAATATTACACGGAACCTACAGGGATCCCCATGTTCCCCACCTCCCACACCTTCCACCACATCCCACACAAACATCTCCCACAAATGTGGCCCATCACCGTCAATGGACTTACACATCCTGGGGCCTTGCCATCAACCATAGACCACAGTTCACATCGTAGATCACACTCTCTCCCACACAGTTCTGAATGGTGTGTGCTGATTTAAAATGGCCTACATCCGTTG
Source organism: Tolypeutes matacus (assembly GCA_026826555.1). Classification (NCBI taxonomy): domain Eukaryota; kingdom Metazoa; phylum Chordata; class Mammalia; order Cingulata; family Chlamyphoridae; genus Tolypeutes; species Tolypeutes matacus. The sequence goes on from JAKSZT010053770.1 coordinate 23,979,927, forward strand.
CCACAACGGCACTCAGGACAACCTCCAAATCCCGAAGAAGCTCCTGTATTTCGACTGCACATCCCCTCCCTGCCCTGAAAGTGTCCAGTGGCCACTGGCTCCACCTCACTGTATAATTTCTTCCATTGCTAGAATCACCATATGTGTACAACAGAATACCATTAAGTCCACTCTAGTCCATAGTTCTTCCCCCAATCCTGAGGGGACTGAGATGGTGATGTCCACTCCACCTCCAAGTGAGAGAGGGCTTATATCCCATGGATATGGTGGGTGGGATGATCCTGCCTGCAGATGCAGGCCCTTTCCATTCCCTGGGATGGCCGTTGCCCATCGTTGTCTCCTCGCCAGGTGACTTGGATGAGTCCATTGAGCTGTACGGTAGGAGTTGCAGCTCCACCAAGATTCCACGCACACCTGGCACATAGGTAGGCCAGAGGCTCCAGTCTCTGGAAGTATACCTAAAAACTCCAGCATCACATATAGGTTTGAATGGAAGGGACTGATGAACCCTGTGCAGGGATGACTTATTTGAGTCCAATTCTGTCACTCTCAGGAGCACAGATTCCAAAATAGAGCCCACTGATAAGGCGTCAGTCTCTGGGGCTATCCCCTCTTATATAGGACCTGGGTGTCTCCAGAGCTCTCAGAAGCCCCTCTGTGTGGGGTGATATGCACTTTGATGTTCTATGAGCTCCTATTGAGGTGTGCGTTAAGCGTTACCTTTGGGATGACCTCCTGACTCTCTTTGAAGTCTCTTAGCCACTTGAACTCATTTGTCTTTACCATTTCCCTCTTTTATTCAAGGTCTTTTTCCAGTTGTGTTGCCAATTGGCACTTGGTATTAATCCCTCATTGCCAGGGAGGCTCATCCCCGGGAGTCATGTCCCACTTTGGGGGGAAGGTGATGCATTCATATGCTGAGTTTGGCTTGGAGAGAGGCCACATTTGAGCGACAAGGAGACTCTCAGATGGCAACCCTTAGGTACCCCATAACAGTAAGCCAAGTTTCAGTTACAAGAGCAAAGACTCATAAGGGTAGTCATCAATAAAAAGAACTCATCAGTGGGCCATCCTCTTTTGACAGACACTGTCCCTGCACTCAGAGGACTGTTGCTGCTCCCTTGGAGAATGTGGCAGAGCTCTCCAGGTTAGGAATTTAGATTCCCTCATTTATTGAGTGATTGTCCACCCACCGTGACCATGCCCCATCCTTTAATCTTTTGAACAATTTTGTATATCTTTCATGTATATTCAGATGAACTTACTCCCATGAATCCCCCCTCCCAGACACCCCCCACCAATAGTCCCCTGCATAATGCTAAACTATACTGTAATTCTGTTTACTTAGAAGTGGGATTTTCATTTTTGTATTTGCAGGCTGTGGTTCTGTTAATGTTTGCTGAACAAATGAATCATCATCATAGTAATTCCACATGTTTTAAGAACTCTAAGTTCATCTAGTTTCACCTTTTAATATTCCAGTGATTTCATACTGAAAGTTAAAGCTCATGGGGATGTGCAGATCATTTAAATGTGTGAATCAATCTGGGATAAGAAGTATTGGGCCTGTGTTGAACTGGAGAGTCCCTTTAAAGACATTCAATTTTTAAAAATTAAAAGAAGACCCTATTCATCTGTAAGAAGAATACTATTCAGCTGTTAGAAGAAATGAACTTGGGATGCATATGACAACATGGATGAACCTTGAGGATATTACGTTGAGTGAAATAAGCCAGACACAAAAGGATGAATATTGTGTGATCTCACTGATATGCACTAAATACGATGAGTAAACTTACGGAGTTAAACTATAGAGTAAAGATTAGTAGGTGACAGAGTGTGGGTTGAGAAGTGGGAACTGATGTTGAAGGTATGTAGTATGTTTAATAAGGTTGGTTGAAAATATGTGGGAATGGATAGAGTTGACAGTAACACATTATGAGTATAACTAACATTGCTAATTTATAAATGTGATTGTGGCTGAAAGGGGTAGTTTAGGGAGGTAAATGTTAATTTAAAGGCAGCTAGAGGATAATCTAGGGACTGTATAACATGATGATTTCTGTAGTTGATGATGATTGTGGTTAAGTACAAATACAAGAATGTTCCTCTATTACAAGGTGTTAAGAATATGGTGATATGTGGGATAAATACAACTAATGTAATTTATAGACTATAGTTAATAATAATGTTGTAATATTTTTGTATCAAAGACAAAGAAGGTACAATATCAATACTAAAGGTAAAAAAAAGAACATGGAATTTAGTTTTATGAAATGTGAATATGATCAAGCAGTTTTTATTTCATTAACAGAAAGAACTTGGTCATACTATTTAACTAATCTGTGCTCATTTATTCATCTTTTGGAGCACTGGAGAAACAATTAACTTTGTTTTTAGGATTAAATAAGATAAAGGTGCCTGGACAGGATTTTTAAAAGTAATCCTTACATAATTTGTTAAGTTGCCTTTTGTCTGTTATTTTATTTTTTTGAAGTTGAAAATAAAGTTATTTAAAAAATCCTCTGCAGGCCAAATGCAATGTAATTTCTAGCCAGATTCAGTCTATAGAGTGCCAATTTGAAATCCCTGCTATTTTTAATTTATTTTTTTTTAAATGGGGACAATGGAAATGTTGGCAAGGCAAGCAACCTGATAGAAAAGAGAATGCTTAGAGCAGAGTCTGGTAGGATAAGAAAGTGTTATCTGGATGAAGATATTAAGGACAGTTTATTCTAGGCAAAAGAAACAGTATTAAGATGAAAGTTCGGGACAGGGCAGGTGGCAGAAGAGGCCTAAATTCAATCAGGCAGTGAAAGAAAACAGCGACAAGGGGAATAATGGTGACATTAAATAGTTTGCAAGGTAAAAGTCATTCAAATTAAGTATTCCTAAACGCTGAGGCTATCATAACTCATGTTCCCAGGTTAAAGGAATTTTGGGGTGAGGAGAAGGCACCAAGCCAGGTATCAAGCTCCTAAAGAGTATGGCAGAGTGAATAGTAGCCACAGATGACAGCAACAAGCGATTGCTGATGAAATTATATAAGGAGGAAGTTTCACACTGGCAGTGGGAGAACGGTGACTGTGACTCCTGTGGAAGTGCTCTGAAGGGACTGTTCCTAGTGTACCAGAACCCTAGCAAGTTGAGTCTTATCCCATCTTGTCCTCCAAAGGAGCCTTTTAGGACAAAGAAACACCATTCTGCCTTGATAGCATCTGTAAGTTGGGAAAACGGACCATCAGGGAGCAAAGATAAAGTGTGGGAGCATTGGGGTGGGAGGTGGTGGTGTGGAGCATGTTGTGACCACCCTAAAGAGATGGAATGGACATCCCTCTCAAAATTTGGTTTGGATATAGAGACATGGTGCCTCACATGCAGCAAAAGGGTGTGAAAAATGTTTATTATTCACATAATGAGGCTTTCTAGGGAGAGCAGGGCAGGCTCCCAGCAGATCCAAAATTACCTTGAAGACAGCAGGGAGGGGAGACTGGTTTGGGGTTTTATCTTGAGCTGGAAGTTTGCTCATGCTGACCAAGGCTTGCATGTTTTGAATTTCCTATCAGTGCCAAAAAAGGGAGCACCCAGACTTTATCTGCTTGCCCAGAAGGGAAAGGAAGAGTGGCAGATCTTGAAAGCTATTAGTAGTCAAACATCAAACATGGAATCCGACTCTTTATTACAGAGTAGCAGTGAGCAATGGTGAGCCTGGGCCTCAGGAGAATTAAAAGCATTGGGCTACCCATAAAACTTCCACTTAACCTGTCAGAAAGAGTCAGAAACCAGGGACTCTACAGTAGGCCCAGACTCTACAACCCACATCCAATTTTGGAGTAAATTCTCCATGTTTGCCATTTATGGTCTCCTGTCTGCTATATCCTGTGAGGTTTAGTCAGGAAAATTCATATTTAAAAAAAGAGCCAAAAATCTTTTTATCTGAGGTAGTATGTGCATGTGTGTGTATGGGTGTGTATGTGTGTGTGTGTGTGTTGCATATAGCTGATAGGCATTCAGCAACCATTTCCATCTCTGTTTTGGGTGTCTTGCTGTACTGTAGAGTATGGAAAGCTGAAAATCAGATTTCCCTGACTCTCCTGGTTGTGGTGATTGTAGACACTTGTGTTTACGCATAGAAAGCAGAAGTGAAGCAGAAGCCATCTTCCTTCTATTTATTGACTGTTTTCATGCTGGTGGGCAAGCTCTTGGAGGTGTGGGGTTTTTCTGAACTGGTGTTCCCGCGTCCAGCCACTAGCTTCATGGGTGTTGAGAGGCAGTTGTATAGCAGCAATAGCTTCCTGACCCGAATTTTCTGATGTCTAAATCACAGCTGAGATTGTAGGTTCATAAACTCAATAGTTCCAGTGGCAGCTTCCTGATTCCACACTTTCCTGATTGCCACAGAGATAGCATTTTGCCTGGCGGGACAGTTGTGCATTGTTCTGGCAGTTATTTTTCTACAGACTCAGCCTAAAGCCTGCTTTTCCAGCCACTCCAGTTAACTTGTAAACCCCCAATTCCCTTTATTAAATTCCTTTGAGCTTAAAATAAGAATTCAGCTTTGAACTCTTATTGCTGGAGTGTATTTGTGTGCGCGCATGCGCGCGCATGCACACATGTGCACAGGGGTGCATGCTTGCAGAGGTCGACTGGTTTGGCGGTAAGAGAAGTAGGTAGATTGTGCTCAACTCCAAACCTCATTTTGAGATGGAAGGTGTGTAGGGACCCACAGGTAAGAGAACGATGACCTGTATGGGAAGAAATCAGGCTGAACCCGGGGATCTGAAAATCAGCTGGGTTTGAGAAGGTGTATGAATCGGGTGGGGTGAGGAGAACAAGTCCTTATACGGTTCCCAGACACCCTCCTTCTAACTCATTTGACCTTTGGGGTTGATACAGTGAGTTTCTTCTGATGCTACAATTGTAGGAATGGAGTCTTAGGTGAGTTTCTTGAATCAGTTTGTAAAGATCTTTAATAGTTTATTGTTTTATATTCATTATTGTTTCTAACTTTATGGATGTATATTCTCCTAAGTAGTTTTTATATTCTTGGCATAATTGTGGTCTATTTAGAGAACTCCTTTTTCTTTTTCTCTTCATTAGATAAGAGGAAACTCGAGCATAGTCTCTGTTCAAACTCATATGTCCATCCCTGAATTTGGTGCAATAAACGGTTTGTCAAGGGCAAATCTAGTTACATTTCTGAGATTTTTTAAGGTTGCATTGATGCCTTTATACTTTCTCATACAGTGGAGCAGGGGGCATAATAGCGTGATTCAATTCAACAAATATTTTTGAAAGAATATTATTAATGCTTGTGACTTCCTGGGCCCTCTACCATCTCTCTCTCCACTCCACTCACTCTCACAACACACTTTGGATCTTATCATCACCTGGAACTGCACCACCTCTGCAGTCTTTACCTCCAACTTCCTATTATCTGATTATAAGCTCTTTCTTAGCAGGTGACTTTGCCTTCTGTTTCAGTGAGCAAGTTGACGTTTTCAGTTGGTAATTCCCTCAACTTCCTGTCCCCAACCAATGAACTTAATACTTATTCCTGCTCTCATCTCTTTTCCTCAGCTAAAAAAAAAAAAGTGCCTATTCTCATTATAAAAACTCAGCTTTATTAGCTTTATTTAGATATAACTCACATACCACACAATGCACCCATTTATAGTGTACAGTTCATTGGTTTTAATGTATTCACAAAGTTGTGCAGCCATAACCACAATCAATTTTAGAACATTTTCATCCACCACAAAAAAGAAATCCCTTAGCCATCACCCCTAATACTCCCATTATCCTTCCCCTGCTCTAAGAAACTATTTTACTTTCTTTCTCTATACATTTGCCTACTGTAGACATTTCATGTAAATGAAATCATACAATAATTGACCTTTTATGGCTTCTTTCACTTAGCATAATGTTTGCAAGTTTCATCCATGTTGTAGCATGTACTTTATTTCTTTTTATGGTCAAATAATGTCCCATTATGTGGTTATAAAACATTTGTTATAAAACAAAAACATTTGTTTATTCACTCATCAGTTGATGGACATGCAGTTTGTTTCCACTTCTTGGCTATTATGAATGATGCAGTTTTGAACATCCATGTACAAGTTTTTGTGTGGACATATGTTTCCATTTCTCTTGGGTATAAACCTGGGAGTAGAATTGCTGGGTCAGATAGTAACTCTGTGTTTAACTTTTTGAGGAACTGCCAGACTTTTTTCCAAAGCATCTGTACCATTTTGCACTTCTGCCAGCAGTGTATGAGAATTCCAATTTCTCTACATCCTTGCCAACACTTTTTACTATATGTCTTTTTAATTATAGCTATCATAGTGGGCATGAAGTGGTATCCCATTGTGGTTTTGATTTGCATTTCCCAGATGGCTAATGATGTGGAGCATCTTTTCATGTGATTATTGGCTATTTGTATTTCTTCTTTGAAGAAATGTCTTCTCAGATTCTTTGCCCTTTTTAAAAATTGGATTAGTTGTGTTTTTATTTTTGTTATATGAGTTCTTTATATATTGTAGATTCAAGTTCTTTCTCAGATATATGATTTGCAAAACTTTTCTCCCATACTGTGGGTTGCCTTTTCACTCTTCTGATGGTATCCTTTGAAGCACAAAAGTTTTTTGAACCGTACAATGTCCAATTTAGCTATATTTTCTTTTGTTTCTTGTGTTTTGGGTGTCATATCTAAGAAATGATTGCTTAATCCAAAGTCACATAGATTTATGTTTTCTTCTAAGAATTGTAAACTTTTAGTTCTTTCATTTAGTTCTTTGATCCATTTTGAGTTTCTTTTTGTTTATGGTGTGAAGCAGGGATCAAGTGTCATCTTTTGCATGTATCTCAGAACAATTTGTTGAAAAGACTATTATTTCCCCATGGAATTGTCTTTTCATCCTTTTTAAAAATCAATTGACCATACGGGTGAAGACGTATTCTAGAGTCTCAGTTACAGTCCATTGATCTGTATGTCTATCCTTATACTAGTACCACCCTGTTTTTGATAATTGTACCTTTGTAGTTGGTTTTGAAATCAGGACGTTCAAGTTCTCCAATTTTGTTCTTTCTTTCCCCCAGATTGTTTTGGCAGTTCTGGGTCCCTTGCATTTCCATATGAATTTTTGGATCAACTTGACAATTTCTGCAAAGAAGAGAGCTGGGATTTTGATAGGAAATATGTTGAATTTGTACATCAGTTTAGGTAGGATTGCCATTTTAACAATACCAGATCTGTGAAGATGAGCTATCTTTCCATTTATTTATGTCTTAAAATTTCTTTCAACAGTGTTTTATAGTTTTCCGAGTATATGTTTTGTACTTCTTTTTTAAAATTTATTCCTAAGTATTTTATTATTTTTGATGCTATTGTGAATGGAATTGTTTTCTTAATTTTTGGTTTGCTAATGTTACTTATGGAAACACAGTTAATATTTGCATATTGATCTTGTATGTGCAACCTTGCTGAATTCAGTTATACATTCTAATAGTTTTTTAATGGATTTTTTAGGATTTTCTATATATAAAATCATGCCATCTGCAGGTAGAGAGAGTTTGACCCCATCACCTTTAAAAACAAAAAAGAATCAAAATCTACTTTTTGTGTCTTAGGCACTATAGTATATTCTTTGAATACATTAACTCTAGTCATAGCGTAGCAGGGAAATTTGGAAACTCTCCAGCCCTTTCCTATTTCGCTCAAATGGAAAAAGTTTAATTGAAACCTGCAAATCAGTGTTCCATCATCCATCTGAATGGCAAAGAGATGAACCATTGAAAACCTGACGTGGTTTCTATTGTGGTATAGTTTGACAGGACAGGAAGTGCAGTCCGTTGCTCCAGATGGACAAGAGCAACAATATGCTGATAGGAGAATGATTATTTTCATAATATGAATTTAGACCATGTTTGGTTCATCTTGCTGTAAGGAGTGTTTCTGTCTTAGGTGATGGATTATGCAATCAGTCACAGTTCTTCCTAGTGGAAACAGTGAACTGAGTTTATAGCACTCATATTCACTCTTGCTTACAGTTCCAATCCAAGCTCACCTGTTCTGCACCTTCAGACACCAGTGTTGACTGGCAGAAGAGAGCTTTGACAAGCCTCTGGCTGACATTGTGAAGCTTTGCGTGTGATAGTAAATATGAGTTGGGACAAGGGGTGGCACAGCCTCTATGGTGGCTTGAAGCTGTATGTATCCCAGAAAAACATGCTGTTAAATCTAATCCATTCCTGTGCCTGTAAACCCATTGTAAGTAGGATCTTTTGATGAGGCTATTTCAGTTAAGATGTGACCAACCTCAGCCAGAATTGGTCTTAGTCCTCTTACTGGAGTCCTTTGTAAGAGGATGAAATTCAGGCAAAGAAGGAGAAAGCCACAGGGAGCAAGAAGCTGAAACAGAACCCAGGACAGAAGGAAGAAACCAGGAGACACTGCCATGTGTCTTTCTATGAGACAGAGGAGCCAAGGATCTCTGGCAACTGGTCTTTGGGAAGAAAGCATTGCCTCCATGATACATTAATTTGGACATTTTCATGGCTTCAAAACTGTAAGCTAATACATTCCCATTGTTTAAGTCAACCCATTTCATGGTATTTTCTTGGAGCAGCCTAAGCAACTAAAACAGCTTTCTACTGGACAAAATGGATTTTTCTGAGGGAGGTGAATTGAGTCACCATACTGAGAGTATGGAAAAGAGACTTGGTGATGGGGAGTGGGAGATGGAAGTGAGTCAAAGAGGTTGAGGTACAGGTTAGCATCTAAGAGAGGAGATGTCCTTATGAAAGCCTTGATCTGGAAGGCTCCATTTCTGGGGAAGGGAACAGTAAGCTTACCATTAATTTAATCTTCATTTGTCTTGTACCATTGTTGTAGGTGGGTTCCCTGGAAGGAGATACAGAGATGGAGTTTGAATTCAGAGGTCAAAATTGGCAGCTCACCTGTCTGAAAGATCAGTTCAGGAGAAAAGACATTTTAACCTCAAGTCCAAACTATTTTCTTCATTCTAGCTTTATCATTAATAAAGTTGATACTTTGACTCCCAATGGTTTCACGAGTCCATTCTCAATTTGGAAGAAACTTGAAGGGATGAAGGGGTGAATGATTGAGCTCCCCCAAACACCAAAATCCAGAAGCTGCTTGGGGAGACCCCAGGTGCAAAAGTGAGATTAATGTATTTGATCACTACTGTAGTGGTGAAGACCCCACCACACAAATTACACTTATAACAAACCTACAAGATATGTGTGGCAGTTTGATAGTATTGATGAATTCCAAAAAGAAATACTGATTATGTTTGTAAACTGGTCTATCGGAGGTTTCACTTTTACTTGATTAAATAATGATTAAGGCTTTGATTGGGCCAAATCAGTAGGACATTGAGTCCCTGCCCTCTTGGTGGGTGGGGACTCACAGAGAAACTGCACTGCAGAGAAAGGAGGTGGGCATTTTGATCTTGGAGCCCGGGAAGTAAACACACAGAGAAGCATACATGTAAGGAAGGAGAGAAGGTTCCATTAGACAAGGCACAGGCCTCAGGAAGAGAGATGAGCAGTTAGCCTGATAGTCTACAGCTGGCCTTGTGGAGCGAGCAGAGCAGCTGAGCCCGGAGAGAAATGAGTCCCAGGAATAGAGGAACCCAGGAAGCCTGAACCATTGCAGACTAAGGTAGCCATCTTGCTCCAACACATGGCAAGACTTTGCTTTATGGCCTGGTAACAATAAGCTTCTACCCCAAATAAATATCCTTTATAAAAGCCAACAGATTTCTGGTATTTTGCATCAGCACCCTTTGGCTGACTAAAACAGTATGTAAAATATATTTTACCAGATGAGTAAACTCAGGCCCTTAGAGGTTATTTCATATTTAAAATGAGGGTAAACTCCTTGAAATCACAGTCTATACATCTCACTCACTTTTTCCCATTTTATTTACCTTAGTAACATGCATAAAACACAAAATTTCCCATTTTTAAATTATTTTTTAATTAAACACTACATCTTTCCCTCTTTCTCCCTTTCCCCACCTCCCTGGTAACCTTTAATCTGCTTTCTAGCTCTGCAAACTTGCTATTTCTAGTCATTTCTTATAAATGATATTATACAATTTTTGTGTTATGTGCCTTGCTTATTTTACTGAGGATAATGTTTTCAAGGTTTTCCATGTTGCAGCATGAATCATAACTTCATTCTTTCTTAGGGCCAAATCATATTCCATTATGTGTGTGTACAATATTTTGCTTATCCATTCATTTGTTGATGGACACTTAGGTTTCCACCTTTTGGTTATTGTGAATAAAATTTCCCATCTTAACCTTTCTTAAGTGTACATTTCATTGAAATTAATCACAATAACAATGTTCTGCTACTATCACCACCACCCATCACCAACACTTTTTTTTTATGATTCCAAACAGAAACTCTGTACATATTAAGCAATAATTAACCATCCCCACCCCCTTTGCCTAAGCCCCTGGTAACCTCTAATCTACATTCTATCTCTATAGATTTGCTGCTTTTCGATATTTTATATAAGTGGAGTCATATTTGTCTTTTTGTGTCTGGATTATTTCACTCAACATAATGCTTTTAAGGTTCATGCATGTTGTAGTGTGTACTAGAACTTCATTCCTTTTTTATAGCTATAAGCCATTTAATGTTTTTTTGTTTGTTTGTTTGTTTTTTTAAGATTTTATTTATTTATTCATTTATCCCCCCCTTGCTGCTTGTGCTCGCTGGGTCAGCTAACCACGCCGTGCGGGCGGGCTTGCCCTCACCAGGAGGCCCCGGGAACCGAACCCGGGGCCTCCCATATGGTAAACGGGAGCCCTACTGATTGAGCCACAGCCGCTTCCCCATTTAATGTTTTGTAATAAATCCCTTTCTGCTTAAAATAGCTGCAATGTGTTCTGTTCTCTATAACTGAACACTGACCAATGCAATACTCTTTCCTTTTTATTTAATAATCTTCCCATGGTTCATATCATCCAGTATCAAATGTTAATGTTCCCAAATTTTAAATCTGCAGACTAGGCATCTCTGGATTTATATCCAACTACCTACTGACATCTCTATCCAGATGTCATATGGAACCTCAAAGTAAATGTATCCAAAACTGAATGACTTTTTCCCCCAAAACTTTCTTTGTTCTCTACCCAGGTATATGATTTAAAAATCTCAAGAGACTCTACTCTTTTGTGTCCTCATCCTCAACTTTCCATCAATACCAAGACCTGTTGATTGAAATTTCCAAATACCTCTTGTATCCTACCTCTTTTCTCCATCTTTACTGCTAGTGCTTTAGTTCAGGCAAACTCTTGTCTGGATTATTAGAATAGTCCTTCCATTCTCCTTCTTTTCCTCCTCCTCCTCATTTTCTTTCTCTAGTTTTTAAATTTGTATTGAAGATATTGTTTTATTTTATTTTATTTTAACACATTAGAAATTGGGATACATATCATAATTGAAGGCATCTTCTATTTGCTGTCAGCCAGGAACTTTTTCTAACATAGTTAACATTAATGCTTACACAAAATTGGTTGTTATTTGGGATGACATGACTGGACCACTGTAACTCCTTCATGTTTTATTTAAGAAATCATTTAAGGGCCATAAGAGGAAGGAATATGAGTTCTAAGTGATATATAAAAAACTTTTATTTATGCCTTCTGGTAAGTAAGATTTGACAGCATCAGAAACTGCAGAATGGGAATGGGTGTCAGCAGCTTAGAAGAAAACCCAAAACACAATATTGGAGCAGTCTTAATAGATGCTAAATATCACTAATATTCGAGATGACACACAGATCAATACTGTCTAAGAAATATGGAGATCAACAAGTCTGAGTCCAAAACTCAGAAAAGCTGGACTCTGAATGTGAGGAAGTTTTAGAAATGCTATGGCTAATTTATTTAATTTCTATTTTCTTTTTAATATATGTGCAAGAATGAGATATAAAAATATCTACATAAAACTAAATGAGCTCTTTTAATGAAGATAAAATGAAAATCATAAGGTATAAGAAATCATTTTGTCATAGGTTTTCAGCATTTTTTCTTTTCTTAGTGGTACATGGTATAAAAGTGCATCTTAGTAATTATGGCATGTTAGATTCAGTGACATATGGTAATTCTCCAAGGCTTTTTATGAAAATTGGATTTCTTCTGTGCAAATACTCCCATTTTTTCTTCTTTCAAATTATTGAGCTGTTTCTTCTGATACTTGTCTCTTTTTCTCTAAATAGCATCCTTATACTATTCTCTTCTGGGTTTTTCCCAGTTAGATCTATCTATTGAATTCTCATTATGGAAAATAAATATTTTGTATGCACTTACCAGCCCTCATTCCCAACACTTAAAACAGAACATTGCACTCCAAAACAGTAGGGTATACATTCTTCTCAAGTGCTCATGTATCACTCTCCAGGATAGACCCAACGGTCCCAAAACAAGTCTTGATAAATTTAGAAAGATTGAAATTATACAAAGCATCTTCTTGGGCCATAATGGAATGAAACTGGAACTCAATAACAGGCAGAAAACTGGAAAATCCACATATATGCCGAAGTTAAGTAACATTCTTTTAATCAGTGGGTCAAAGAAGGAATTTCAAGAGAAATCAATAAATATCTTGAGACGAATGAAAACAAGAACACAACATATCAAATCTTATGGGATGCAGTTAAAGGCATTACTGACAGGAAAATTATAGCCCTAAACCCTTAATATTAAAAAAAGAATAAAGCACTAAAATGAAAGACCTAACTGTACTCCTGGAGGAACTAGAACAAGAAAAACAAACTAACCCCAGAGCAAGCAGAAGGAAAGAAATAACAAAGATTTAGAGGAGAAATGAATGAAAAAATAATAGCATAAACAGAACCAAAAGTTGGCTCTTTGAGAAGATCAATAAAATTGACAAATCCTTAGCTAGACTGGCAAAGAAAAAAGAAGATGCAAATAAATAATATCAGAAATGAGAGGAGGGACATTACTATTGATTCCACAGATATAAAAAGGATCATAAGAAGATGCTATGGACAACTGTATGCCAACAAATTAGACAACCTAGGTGAAATGGACAAATTCCTAGAAACACACAAACAACCTACACTGACTCTAGAAGAAATGAAGATCTCAACAGACCAATTACAAGTAAAGAGATGAAGAAGTCATCAGATTGAGGTCATCAAAAACCTCCCAACAAAGAAAAGGCCAGGACCAGATGGCTTCAAAGGTCAATTCTACCAATCGATCCAAAAAGAATTAATACCAGTCCTGTTCAAACTCTTCCAAAAAACTGAAGAAGGGGGAATACTACCTAACTCATTCTATGAAGACAACATTGCCTTAATACCAAATCCAGTTAAAGATACTACAAAAAAAGAAAATTACAGACCAATTTCTCTTATGAATATATATGGAAAAATCCTCAAAAAAAAAAAATACTTGCAGAAAGAATCCAACAGCACATTTAGAGAATTACACACCATGGTTAAGTAGGTTTTATCCTAGGTATGCAAGGGTGGTTCAGCATAAGAAAATCAAGTCGTGTAATATATCACATTAACAACAGGAAGGGAAAAAACTCATGATCATCTCAGTTGACACAGAAAAGTTTATTAGGGTTCTCTAGGGAAACAGAACTGACAGGAGATATCTGTAAATATTACGAGATTTTATAAATTGTCTCATGTGATTGCGGAGATGAACGAGTCCAAATTCCATAGGACAGCCTACAAACTGGAACTCTGATGAAGGTCCCAGGAGAGGCTGGCTGGCTGAAGTAGACATGAAAATTCTGTCTTCTGACTGCTGAAAGCATTCTCTTTTTAAGCCCTTCAACTGATTGATGAGAAGCTTTCATTGCTGAAGGCAATCTCATCAGTTGATTGTAGATTTAATCAGCCATAGATGTAATCAACTTACAAAGGATTTAAGTCCATAAAATGTCCTCACAGTAACAATTCAGTCAGTGCTTGCTTGACCAAACAACTAGGCACCATTATCTGGCCAAAAACATCTTGAAAAAAAATGAAGTTCCAACTTTCAGGACTCATACTTCCTGACTTTAAAACATATTACAATGCTACAGTGGTCAAAACAGCTTGGTGCTGGTGCAAGTATAGATGTATCAACCAGTGGAATCGAAGAGAGCTCAGAAATAGACCCTCATATCTATGGCCAATAGATTTTTGACAATGCTGCCAAGTCCACTCAATTGGGAAAGAATAGTCTCTTCAATAAATGGTGCTGGGAGAATTGGATACCCATATGCAAAAGAATGAAAAGGACCCCTATCTTATACCATATACAAAAAATGAAAGAAAATGTAGGGAAGCATCTTCAGGATATTGTGTTAGGCATTGGTTTCTTGGACTCCATACCCAAAGCACAAGCAATGAGAGAAAAAATAGATAAATGGGACCTAATCAAAATGAAAAACTTTTGAGCATCAAAGAATTTTGTCATGAAAGTGAAAAGACACCTATTCAATGGGAGAAAAATTTGGAAACTACATATTTGATAAGGGTTAATATCCAGAATATACAAACAAATCTTATAACTCAACAATAGAAAGACAAACAACCCATTTAAAAAATAGGCAACAACTTGAATAGACAGTTCTCCAAAGAGGATATACAAATGGCTATAATGAACATGAAAAGATACTCAGCGTCATTATCAGGGAAATGCACATCAAAACCACAATGAGATATCATTTCATACAGCCTAAAATGGCTACTATTAAATAAACAGAAAATTACAAGTGTTGGTGAGGATATGGAGAAATAGGAACAGTCACTCATAGCTTGTGGGAATGTAAAATGGTGCAGCTGCTGTGGAAGACAGGTTGGCAGTTTCTCAGGAAGCTAAGTAAAGAAATACCACACAACCTGGCAATCCTCCTACTAGGTGTATACCCAGAGGAATTGAAAGTAGGGATTCAAACAGATATTTGCATACCGATGTTCATAGCAGCATTATTCACAATTGCCAAAAGATGAAAGCAACTTGTAGCAGTTTGATATTATTTATGAATTCATTTAAAAAAATATATTGTATGTTTGTAAACTGGTCTGTTCCTCTGGGCATGATATGCTTTGATTGTATAAAATCAAGATTAGGGCTTTGATTTGATCATATCGGTAGGGCATGACTCAGGGTTGAGTCCCGCCCCCTTGGTGGGCTGATAGAAACAGACACTCAAGAAGATACACAGAAGAAAATACACAAGAAAAGGGAAAAAGCGCCATAGATTCTAGAGGAGAGAACTTTGTCATGACATGGAAGAAGACATGGCGGAAGATATGGAAGAGGAGAGAATTTGGTCATTTTGTTCCTGCCATATAACAGAAAGTAGAAGTCTCAAACAGCTAAAGCCCTGGGGAGTGCTGAGCCATTCACCTGATAGTTTGCAGCTGAAGAGACCAGAGCCCTGAGCAGCTGAGAAGGCCCGGAAAGAAATGAGCCCTCCAGCCTGCAGCTGAGATTGGAAGAAGCTGAGCCCACTTAAGAGGAAGAGGAAGGCTGAACCCTAGCAGAGATCGGCAACCATCATGCTTCAACATGTGGAAGCAGACCTTGGTAAGAAAATACCTCTTATGGTATCTTGAATTGAACTCTTTAGGGCCTTGTAACTGTAAGCTTTTACCCCAAATAAATACCCTTTATAAAAGCCAAAAGATGTCTGGTACTTTGCATCAGCACTCCTTTGGTTGACTAATGCACAACCCAAAGTCCATTAACTGATGAATGGATAAACAGCTGCAAAAAGCTATGAAGTCCTGATGCATGCCACAACATGGATGAACCTTGAGGACATTGTGCTGGGGAAAATAAGCAGACACGAAAGGACAAATATTGTATGATCTCACTGATAATAACTAATTGTAATAAGCAAACTCATATAGTTATAATCTAGAATATATATTATCAGGGGATAGATTGGGGGTAGAGTGTGGGGAGTTGATGCTTAATTTGTACAGCATTTTTTTTTAAATTTATTTTTATTGTGGGTAAAAATCAAAATTCTCACAATACATACAAACATTTGCAAAATGATATATAAATATATATGCATATATGTGTATTTGCTTGTACAGCATTTTTATTTAGGTTGAATGTAAAATTTGGAAATGCATGGTGGTAATGGTAGCATATTATTGCATGTCTAATTAACAGTGCTGAATTATGTATGTGAATGTGGTTGAAGGGGGAAGTTTTGGGTTGTGTATGTTACTAGAATGAAAGTTAGAAGATAAAACATGGCATTGTATAGTACAGTGAACCCTGTTGTGGATGATGGACTGGGTTAATAGTATAAGTATAAATGGTTGGACAGTGACTTCAGCTACTGATTGGTGGATTTGGCTGGCTACGGTGTAATCCTGAGAACAGCTAAGGTGGCTGCCATTTTAACTCTGCCCCCAGCATGAGGAGAAACGTGGTGGACACAATGCTGATAGGGACTGGCTTCTTTCCATCCAGATCAGATTGCAGCTCTAGTCTAAGCCCCAGCCCCACCTCCAGCAGGGAGGAAGCTAGGGGGATCTGCACCAGCCTCTCCGGGAAACTACAGGCCATGCTGCAGAGCCCGGTGCCAATCCTATGCTGGTGGTACAAATTGCCTCAGGAGCTATTCTGTGGCTGGAGTCAGAAACTCCATTTCCCAACAACAGGGGAGCAAGAGATGGTTGGTCACTGACTTCAGCTACTGATTAGTAAATTCAGTTGGCTAAAGCATAACCCTAAGAACAGCTAAAGTTTGAACCTGTCCGAGTAAGAAAGAGGCCGGTTGTTGCCAATTTGACTCCATCCCTGGCATGAAGCTGGGCTGAATGAAAAATCACAGTGACGGTAGGGATCAGCTTCTTTCCACACAGATCGAACTGCAGCCCTAGCCTAGGCTTCAGCCCACCCACCTCTGGCATGGAGGAAGCTGGTGGGACCTGCACCAGGCTCTCCAGGTAACTGCAGGTACATTTGGCTGGCACAGACTGAAAAGTGGGAAGTTTACTGGGGCAACTGTGGTCATTTTGGGCCTGCGAGGCATAGATTGCTGCCCACACCTGCAGCTCCATCCCTGCCTCAGGCAGGGGAGAAAGAGGTGTGAAGCTTTACCAGTCTCTCTGGGCAACTACAGACAATCGTGGCCTGCATGACTTGATTATTACACACAGCTGTGGCTCTGTCCCTACCCCTGGCAAAGGAGAAATGTAGGAGAAGCTTCATTGGTCCCTGGAGCAATGTGGGCAGCTTGAGCCTCCACAGCTTACAGCATCAACTACATCCTGGCTCCTACTACACAACTAGCTAGGGAGAAAGGGCAAGAAAGCCCTAAACTAAGGAGAGAAACTGCACCCAGAATAAATACATCTAGTAAGCCAGATGCCAAGACACCAACAAAATATTACAATCCATACCCAAGAAACAGGAAGATATGGCCCAGTTAAAGGAACAAGATAAGCCTCCAGATGACATAAAGGAGTTGAGACAACTAATTATAGATGTTCAAACAAATCTCCTTAACAAATTCAATGAGGTGGCTAAAGAGATTAAGGATATTAAGAAGACATTGGATGAGCACAAAGAAGAATTTGAAAGCATACATAGAAAAATAGCAGACCTTATGGGAATGAAAGAAGCAATAAATGAAATTTAAAATACACTGGAATCATTTAATAGCAGATTTGAGGAGGCAGAAGAAAGGATTGGTGAGCATGAAGAAATTGCCTCTGAAAGTGAACATACAAAAGAACAGATGGAGAAAAGAATGGAAAAAATTGAACAAGGTCTCAGGGAACTAAACAACAGTAAAAGACATGCAAACATACGTGTCATGGAAGAGAAGGGAAAGGGACAGAAGGAATATTTGAAGAAATAATGGCAGAAAATTTCCCAACCCTATTGAAGGACATGGATATCCATGTCCAAGAAGCACAATGTACACCTATCCGAAAAAATCCAAATAGACGAACTCAGAGACACATAGTAATCAGAGTGTCAAATGCCAAAGACAAAGAGAGAATTCTGAGAACAGCAAGAGAAAAGTAATGCATAATATATAAGGGATACCCAATATGACTAAGTGCCAATTTCTCATCAGAAACCATGGAGGCAAGAAGACAGTGTTATGATATATTTAAGATGCTGCAAGAGAAAAACTTCCAGCCAAAAATCGTATATCCAGCAAGGTTGTCTTTCAAAAATGAGGATGAATTTAGAATATTCACAGATAAACAGAAACTGAGAGAGTTTATAGCCAAGAGACTGGCTTTGCAGGAAATACTAAAAGGTGTACTACACCTGAAAAGTAAAAAACAGGAGAGAGAAGCTTGGAAGTGAGTCTGGAAATGAAGATTAAATCAGTAAAAGTAACTAAAAGTCTCAAAAGAGTGGTGAAAATAAAATATGACAGATAAAACCCAAATATTTAGGAATAAACTTAACCAACTATGCAAAACACTTGAATTCAGAAAACTACAACTCATTGTTAAAATAAATTTTAAAAGACCTACATAATTGGAAGAAAATTCCATCCTCATGGATTGGAAGACTAAATATCATTAAGATGTAAATTCTATTCAAATTGATATACAGATTCAGTACAAGCCTGCTAAAAATTCTACCAGCATTTTAAAAATAAATGGAAAGCATGATTATCAAATTTGTTTGGAAGGGTAAAGAGTCCTGAATAGCCAGAAACATCTTAAAAAGGAAAAGCGAAGTGGGAGGACTCTTGCTTCTGGACTTTAAATCATGTTACCTAGCTACAGTGGTAAAAAACAGCATGGTACTGGCATAAAGACAGACACATAGACCAATGGAACCAAACTGATGGTTCAGAAACAGACCCTCACATCTATGGCCCAGTGATTTTTGATGAGCCTGTCAAACTCACCCAGCTCAGGTGGAACAGCCCATTCAACAAATGGTGCCAGGAGAACTGGATATCCATAGCCAAAAGAAGGAAAGAGGACCCCTATCTCACACCTTATACAAGAATTAACTCAAAATGGACTAAAAACCTAAATATAAAAGCAAGAACTATAAAGCTTCTATAAGAAAATGTAGGAAAATATCTTCAGGACCTGGTGGTAGGTGGTGAATTCTTAAAGGAGATGAGAGGAGGACTGAGATGGACTACTGATGTTTAATGTATGTAGAAGATTTAATTAACTTTACTGTAAAAGTGTGGAAATACATAGAGTTGATGGGAGCACATTATAATTTATAAAACAGCTGTTTTATAAATGGGAATGTGGCTGAAAAGGATAGTCTAGGGATATAAATGCCAATTGACAGAAAGCTAGAGAATAATCTAGGGACTAAATAATACCGTAAACCCAGAGGTGGATGAGAATTGTGGTTGATGGTACAGATGCAAGAGTGTCCTTTGTGAGCTAGAGCAGATATACATCACTATTGCAGGGTGGTGGGAATGTGGAGAAGGATGGGGAAAGTACAACTGGAATGATCTATGGACTGTGGTTAACAGTAATAATGTAATATTCATGCATCAATGCCAAAGATGTACTGTGTTGATAATGCGGGAGTATGGAAAAGTATGCCAAATGTATGCTATGGACCTGATAATAATCTGATGGTATTATCTCATAATGTGTAACAAATGTGCCACCATGGTGTGGTGTGTTGATAGAGGGATGTTGTATGGAAATTCCGCACATATGCATCATTGTTTTGTAACTTTACAACTTCTGTCATAAAAATATATTATAAAAATATAAAAATAATAATAGGATAGGTTGGGGGAAAAATACACCAAATGTAAGATAAGGACTATAGTTAGTAGTAAGATTTTGATAATATTCTTTCATAATTTGTAACAAATGTCTCATAACAATGCAAGGTGTTGGTGGTGGGTTGATGTATGGGACCCCTGTATGATGTTATGCATGTTTGCTTTGCAAATTCACAACTTATACATTTATTGTTATGTATGTTCACGTATAAATGATATAAAATAATAATAATAATAGGGTGGGTTGGGGGAAAATATACCAAATGTAAGATATGTTGGTTAGTAGTAATATTTTGAGGATGCTCTTTAATCATTAGTTAAAAATGTTTCACAACATTGCAAGGTATTGGTGGTAGGGTGAGGTATGAGAGCCCTGTACGATGTTATGTATGTCTGTTTTGTAAGTTCACAACTATTACTATATGCTTATTGTTTATGTATGTTTATGTATGAGTGATATACTTCAATAATGAAATAAATGAATAATGAAAAAAATGAAAAAATGAAAAAATAAACTATGAAAAGCATCTGGCACATAGTAGTCTCTCAACATACAGTACCTTTTGATAAAAAAAACTAGTTGGCCATAGGTGTGAGAGCCAGTTTGCTTTTTTATGTTGTTTATTTTTGTCTTTGTCTTTCACATTGAAGGCTTTCCTCAACTACCTGGTGATCTTTGGTTGTCTGCTCATATTTATGAGCAGGTACTGAAACCAGATTGTAGGCCCTGTGTATGTAGACAAAGCTCTTTGGTGGAGGGCTTTACTAGGGTCATCAGGCAGGGACCCAACAGTTTTACTGTGGGACTCTCAATTATCCCACTATCTAGATGTCTCTTCTCTTAGGCTGATCATTTTCTCCGGAGATGAATCTTCCAGCCAAATACAGTGTATGACACCCCTCTTATAAAGTTTTTCCTGATCCCACTGTACACTTTCTCACAAGTAGCACTCTGTATATCTTTTATCAATTTCTGTTGCAGCACCTATAAAACCAAGGTGCTAGTGATCAGAACATATCATTGACTGTTTTTTTCTTTTTTCATATTCATCTTTATACTCCACTAACAGAAAACAGGTACAATTTGTACTTATTCTTATGTCCCCACCCCATCTAAAATGCCTGACACACAAAAGGTTGTCAGGAAATATTTCCTGAATAAATTTATACCAGGCACTCGACTAGGCTATGGAGTGGGGTGAGATAGGGTGGAGGTGAGATTTGAAATGTGGACAAAAAAGATGTTTTCTTTCAGAGAGCTTGAATCTACTCATACCCCCAAAAATCTTAAGACCTACATTTTTAAATCAGGTTGGCTTTTGCTTTTGCTGGTATGTGGTAAAAAAATAAATTAAAAAAAAATTAAGAATGCTTTCAAGCATTCAAAAAGGCAGGGTGTCTCCAAACTGATGAACATTACCTTGTTAGAGAATTTTCAGTAATGATGGTTTTGTTTCCTTCATCTCCAGCAGAGAGACATTGCATCTTAGCTGCTTGAGTTGTAGCATTTAAAAATGGTAACAAAATGGTGGCATTTCCTTGTACAACAAAGACTAAGGTTGTTAAATATTTTTAAATGACACTAAAGTATTTACCACCAATGCCTACAGTCATGCTTGGTAATTTCCTCCCTGCCCTTACTGTGCTCTGATATCATTAACAGACTGCTGCAAATTTCATAATTCATTGTGAACCTAAAAACAATTCAGCATTAGAAAAATAAATGCTCTTTTCCTATCCATAGTAAAGGGTCTTTTTAAAAATATTTGATTCTTTTAAAGATTTTCTTATCTTCTTTCATCTTCTACCCGATTGTTCACTCTTCCCCCACACATGACTATTAACTAAGTCAGAGTGAATCCTCCTATTGCTTCCTTTTCAGCTGAATCAACACTTCCGGAGGCTGTGACTAATAAAAGCCACAGATCATGGTTATATTTGACTTTTTAAAATCCTAGTTAACTTTAAGGACATAATTATAAGACCCTTGCTTACAGAATGAGTAAGTTAAGTTGAACTGTGTCCATACAATAACCACCTCCCCCCCCCCAAAAAAAAAAAAATAATGTACCAAAAAAAGTCCTACTTCATCAATGAGTGTTAACTTATTTGGCTATTTTTTTATTGGATTGACTGATTACTTAGCTATTCTGAGATCATGATGGTGCAAACTAAAGCATTTGGTTTATAGGATCCCTTTGCTTTCCTATTCATGGCTTAAAATAATAGGGAATGTGGAGGAGGAAAGATGTAACTTCTAAAAGGCAATCAAACAGATACTATCTCTGAACATTATTTTCACAGTTAATTACTAAGGAGATCAATTAATATCCATGAAAAAATAATGTTCCTCACTCCAAAAAACAAATAAGAATCTCTTCTAATAGTGACACTGTGTACCTGTCATTGAACTGTGAGTAGACTTTTAATTTCTTCCAGAAAGAAGTTGCACCAAGAGAAAGTGAACTGTATATTCTTTAGGTGCAGTACCTTGATTGACAGCTATGTCCATAAGTTTCACTTCCCTTGGTTTAGTGCCCGACCTTGTCCAATAAGCAGTGGCAAAGTCATTGGTACACTGGCCACTGGAGGAGACCATGGGCCCATCAGAGAAGATAGGTAGATATAGTAAACTTATCTATCACCTTCCAAGTACAGCCAAGTGCCCTGAAAACATAATCATAAGCTGTTTTCACTTCCCCATATTCTGCTCAGTTCTTAGCTCCTCGTACTGTTGCTTCTACCTCCAACACTCAGTTGAACTGCTCTTTAAAAAGCCATTACTGATATCCTAATTGCCAAATAGAATTGAATATATCCTTTCCTTATGTTTCTTGAATGTTTTGAAGCAATCGATATGGTTGACAGCTTCTCTTCCCTTTGTCTTTCAGGCTGTTTTTCCTTCTGATGCTTTAGCTACTCCTCCTTGGGCTCCTCTCTCTCCATTTTTTTCAGACTCTCTACCACCATTGGCTTCTTCTCCAAGCCTTATACTCTCTAATACTCTCACCATATTAAGGGAAAATTCTCTCTGAAACTTGCCATCCTTCTTAAAGATCATGCTATATATTCTCCACCTTATTATTAAACTCCGCAGAAGAGTATAAAACATTCTCTGCATTTCTTCATTTCTCATTCACTTTATAGCTCTCCCTAATTAGACTTATATCCCATCAATCTGGTGAAATGGCTTTGGCAAAAGTCATCAGTGACTTTCTCTTTAACAACCTCATCTTATTTAAGCCTGCCCTATCCCACCATACTCTGCACCTGCTTCTTTTTTTATTTCCCAAGTTGATAAGTATTATCACCATTTAAACAGTTACCCCAGCCAGAAACCTGGATCCCATCTGGTGCTTCTCCCTTCTCCACATCTCTCTTGTCCAGCCAATCCTCTTGATTCTGCTGCCTAAATGCCTCTTAAAACCGTCTTCCGCATGGTTCTTGGTACCATTGCCTCTATCCAGGCCCTATTCACCTCCTTCCACTGTTGTTGCCTCCAGTGTTTTTCTCTCTCCAATCTGTAATGCACACTTTTTAGAACATCGTTTATGTACAGATCTGATTATCTTTATCTCCTACCTAAAAATATTTTCATGGCTGCCTTTCCAGAAATGTTATGAAAAGTTAAGCCTTCTTAGGGTGCTGTGTGAAGCTTTTCATCCTCTTCCTTGTCTTCTCTCTTGCCTCATCTCTTGACATGCTTTGCACCTACCATGAACATCTTGTATACATCCAGTCTGTAACGTGTCTTCCTTCTTCCACCCCCTGCATCTGTGGCCTCCACCAACATCTACTCCAATAGGGAAATTCAGATTAAAACTACAACAAGATACCACAACATCCACCAGCATCGCTAAAATTGAAAAGACTGACAATGGGAAGTGTTGGCAAGGATGTGGAAGACAGAACTCTCATATATTGCTGGTAAAAGAGTAATTTTACCCTAACCAGTTTGGAAAACTGTTATTTATATAAGTTAAACATATTCAAAACCATTCAAGAATGAGTTTTTCTTAGAAATAGTTGGGTCCAACTACATGTTCCTGTAGCATTTTACTATGGCATTTTTCACACTTTATTGTCCATGTTTATTTTCTTATTTGTTTTTTTTTTTTCCACTAGGCTGTGAGATCTTTTAGAAATAGAATCTGTGTTTTAATGTCAGTATTCTGAGAGGCTAATATATGTCTGGCACATGATGGGTACTCAGTAAATGCTTGCTAAATTAATTACACATGTAATTAAAATAATATAAGTACTACATTCAAGTAATATAAATAGATTCTTGATGGCAGTTCTAAGTCAAATTCATTAATATATGAATTTATATGTTTTTTTTTTTTCCTGACAGGAAATGAAAACTCTGTAGCTCTATATGCTTACTCTTTTGCATTAATTTTCAGAGAACTCTACAATATTAAATATCAAACTTCTAAAGATGAGTATCAACCCAGTTTTTTATAAAAGGAGAAAATAAAATTAAATGAAATCAGTAGATCCTACCACTCACCTGACAAAACTTGTCAGATATGGTAAAACAGCTTCAAGAACCACCTAAAGAAAGGTGACCTAGAGGTCAGCCTTGATCACTGATCGTTTACAAAAGTGTCATGGTCTTAAAAATTATTTTAGGGGAGTACCTGCTTCCCACATAAGTGGTCCCGGGTTTGGTCCCTGGTACCTCCTAACAACAACAACAACAACAACAACAAAAACAACAAGCAAACATGAAAAAAACCAACTCAGGGGAGCCGATGTGGCTCAGTAGTTGAGCTCCAGGTTCCCACATATGAGGTCCTGCGTTCAATCCCCACCCCTGGTACCTCAAAAGAAAATTATTTTAGGCTCATATCTGTGGTTTTATATGACTTAAAATAGAAACTAAAATACAGTCAAAAGCAGTAAAGATCATCTAAGGAAACAAGGGGAATAAACTCTTCTAGCTACTGAAATGAATCATCTGATACAATGGAGTGCTAGATTTAGCTCCAAATTTTCTGGAAACTAAGGCAGTTTGGAAAGAATGGAAGGAAGCAATTAAGCAACATAGCTTTCAGTTTTTGTTGAAAGAACATATAAATTCAGCCTCTCAAACAAAATCAATCAGCTCATAAATGGCAGAACCAGAGTTTGAACTTAGCTGTTCCCAGAACTTGTACTTCTCCCAGGACTCCAGGCTGCCTCCTTTTCCCCACATTGGGTGCTGCTCAGCATGCATCTGATCTGGGGGGCCAGGCGGCATCCCAGAAGAGCTAAGATGGTTACAAGAATTTTAGTCTTTATCAGTGACAAGGAGTTTATGTTGAAAAACTAAAGGTAATTGAGTAAAGAAGGATATCAAATATACTTAGACTACTTATGTAACTTTTGATGATAGAATAGAATCATAAAACTTCTGATCTCTTGGTGTAATTTTTCTAAGGATAAATGAAAGATATGGGTAAAAAATCTTGATTCATGAGTACATTGAAGAAGAACATTTCTCTAGTCAGTGCTTCTGAAACCTAAAAAGAGGAAAGGAAGGAGAAAGAACAGTTTTGCCAGAGATGTATTTTCTCATCTCTTTGTTCCTAATTACTAACTATACACGGATGTTTTGCCTAAATCTTTCCTTTGCTTCTGGAAGGTTGCAATTAATAAGATGATTCAGACACTGAGTGAGAAACATCCTTCCACCCTGCTTCCTCATTCTCTTTGCCTAGCAGATCCCACAGTAATAGCAACCAAAATGTTTGGGGGATATTACCTAAACGTAAGCAAAGTGATCCCAAGTTCTCTCATATAGACTGATTGCAAGGGAGGCACTACCAAATAAATGCATTTGGCTACTTTATTTCTACTTTCCTGTCACCTGCATTCTCCTTCAGGCTCTGAAGCCCAGGTTATACTTGGAACAAAGTGTCTATGTAATGTTTCTGTGACTGGATGCCATAGGGATGGAGTGGGGAGGAAAGGAAGAACATACCCGCCCATATAAGTTTTTTACTGCTGTTGAGAATCAAACTGAATTATCTAATTTAACTGGATTAAACTAATTTTCTAATGAATTAGGTGAAAGTGCTATATTGATAATCTAACACCAAACTTGATTTTAAAATTATATAATGCCAATATAAGCTTTTAGTCCTACCCAATCTGAAGTTATTGCATAACTTTTGAATTTATATTGATAATTCATTTGTGAAAATCATATATAAAGCATGGCATTATTTAGGATGGCTAAGAAAACATAGAAGATTGATCCCATGTATTAATCTCTACTAACTCAACTGAAGTACTAGTAAAGGGAATTTTTAAAGGCAAGGGAAATGGAAAAGGAGACAATTGCAACAAAATTTTGGGAGCTTGGAAACAAATGGTGAGACCAGAGCAAGACATAGACTAAGTTAGCAGAGAGATTCTTATTTGTAACCCAGTTACAAATAAGGTTTTGCTGCAGAGCCTCAGGAAGATCTAGAAATTATATCTGAAAGTGCATTGGGTTAAAACTCCAAGTAAGAGTCAGTCAAACCCTTAGATCCCTGTCCCATGCCCCTTACCAGGCAACTATGCCTCTCCCAACCTGGAAGAAGATGAAAGGTGACTTTTGAATTAGAAGGACTCTAGCAAGGACAGCAGACATAGCTGTGGGTATAGAACAGCCCTGAAAACAGGGAAATTGATAATTCAGTGTGTTGAATTGATAGACTCCTTCCTCCTTGCAGTTTGCCTTACTCAGCTCAGCTCCAAGAAAATGGTGACAGACAGGCTTATACATCCCAGACAGGAATTAGGAAGATTCCTCTTCTGGGGACTGACTGACCCAAAAGAAAAACAACAGATACTGATGGTTTGGAAGTCCTAAAAAATGGCTGGTCCCTGCCCAGCCATTGAAGTTCACCATTTCAACACTCCTTCCCACTTTCCAACCATTTTCCAGTGCTTCATCCTTAAATGTGAACAGAATCTAAGACATCACCAGACAATTGAGGAAGCCTTCTATGATGAAAGAGAATGTGCAGAACTGGAGAAAAAATTATAATTAAAAACTTGAGAGGTAAGAAAAGATAATACATACATGAAAAGAAACATTGAGAAGACAACAAAAATCCTCTTAATTAAATCTGATAGCAGAAGGAAAAAAATTAGAAGAGTTAGCAGATAAAGATAAGGAAATCTTTCAGAATGCAGAAAAGTGATAGAGATGAAAAAAGGAGATAATAGATAAGGAAATTAGAAGTCTAATATCCAAAGAAAAGGAGTTCCAGAAATAATAGAGAAAACAATAGGAAAACAAAGGGTGAAATTAAATAGGAAATAGTGTAAGAAAATTTCCCCCACACTGAAAGACTTGAGTTTCTGTTAAGTGCCCAGCACAAACGATGAAAAAAGGCGCATAGCAAGGAAAATAATCATTAATTTTCAGACCTCTGAGAACAAAGTAAAGATGCTAAAAGCTTCCATATAGGAAAGGGAAACAAGACACATACAAAAGATCAGAAATCAGAATAACATTAAATATCTCAACAGCAATATTGGAAACTAGAAGAAAATGGAAATATCTCCTTTGAATGCTGAGGGAACATAATTGATTACCAATAAAGAATTATAAACCCAGGCAAATGTTCAATTTCAATTATAAGAGTCAGGTATTATGATGGTTAGGCTAATGTGTCAACTTGTCAAGGTAATTGTGCCTAGTTGTTTGGTCAAACAAACACTGGAATAATTGTAATACAAGGGCATTTCATGGACTTTAATCATCAGTGAGTTGATTATATAGATGGTTGGTTACATCTACCATCTACTGAGGAGATTGCCATCAGCAATGAGTAACATCTCATCTAATCAGTTGAAGACCTTAAAAGGAGAAGTGATTTCAGCATTCAGGGAGAGAATCCCCATCTTTACTTCAATAGGCAGCATTTCCTGGGGAACTCAAAAAGGACCTTCATCAGAGTCCCTGGCTTGCAGCCTGCCCTATAGAATTTGGATTTGTGCATCTCCACAGTTGTGTGAGTCAGTTTTATAAAATCTCATACTATTTACAGATATCTCCAGTCATTCTCTTTCCCTACAGAACCCTGACTAATACAGCTTGGTATGAGGAGTGGTTCCTGAGAAAAAGAATCTTAAAGATGGGATTTCTGAATTGGTTCTGGGATTTTTGCAGTTGGCTCTCTACTCTGATTAGAGAACACCAATCACTGTGTTTTTAGTAATCAAGAGGCCACTGAAAGTCCATGGCATGAGTTGGCAATAGAGTTATGCAAAGTGTCACCACTGGCTATGACTACTTCCATACTTATAAGAGGCAAGGATCTGGGTGACAGTGTTTTTAACACCTTAACAGAGTTTTGTGGAGTTGAAAGTTACAGTGATGTTGGCTTGCTGTTCCTAAAAATGCTGGATAGCAGTTACAAAAGAAAGGGATGAGCTGAAGGCTTCAAATTTGCAACTTAAGTGCCACATGAATGATATGAAAGTTTCTATGTGTGCTCTGAAGGAAAATCTTGTTTTGTGCAGTTGCAGCCTTGAGATTTCTGAAAACCAGACTCAGAGTCTCATTGTGCAAGTAGCAGAGTTACAATAGAAATTAAAATCTCAACCTTGCAGGATGTCTGCTGTTAAAGTGAGGGCATTGATTAGAAAGGAGTGGAATCCTGAGGATTGGGATAGAGATATGTGGGTTTAAGACGATGGCAATGGGGACATTGAAACCATAACTTCTGCTTATTTTACCAGATAAATCTGTAATGGTCTGCCCTGAGGAGACAGCCACCTGACCTCCTTCCTGCCTAAGAAGACCACTCAATGTCAAGCCTGTACTACCCAATTCCACCCTGTCCCAAGGAGTTCTGACCTCCTCCCTGCCCTGAAGAGACAATCACCCAAAATTCACCCTGCCTTGAGGAGTCTGCCATCCAACCCCTGCCTGAAGAGATTAATCCTATCTCACCAGATGAAATTGCAATGGAATGTCCTCAGGTAATTGGCTTGCAAGATACTTCTAATGCTTCTTCTTACCCACCTCCACCATCCCTCTTCTTTTCCAGACCTATAATTAGGCTGAAGTCAACAACAAGTCCCCAAAGGTGAAGTACAAAGTGTGATGTATGAGAAGGTATGCTATACTCCAAAAGAATGCATGAGTTTTCCAATTTCTATAAACATAAATCAGGGGAAATCATGTGTGGGAATGGATATTAAAGGTATGGAATAATGGTGGAAGGAATATTTGTTGGATCAGGCTGAATTTATTGATATGGGCCCACTAAGCAGAGATTCTGGATTCAATGTTGTAGCTCAAAGGGTTAGAAAGGGCTCAGTTTGTCCCAGTGGCTGGCTGAAACATGGACCAAAAGATACCTACAATGCTTGAGGACGAGATGCCAGAATTACCCTAGTATACCATGGATGAGGGGATCCAAAGGCTTAGAGAGATTGGAATGCTAGAATGGATTTACCATTTAAGACCTGCCCACCCACTCTAGGAATGTCCAGAGGACACACCTTTCACCAGGCCTGTGAGGAATAGATTTGTGAGACTAACTCCATCTTCCTTGAAGAGCTCTCTGGCTGCTCTTCTCTTTGGATCAGATATTACTGTGGGAACTGCTGTCACAGAACTAGGATCCTTAAACAGAGGCTGAACTGATCCTAGGCTGGCAGAAGTCAAGTAGCAGCACTTAATTGCCAAAGACAAGGTAGGTGTGGCTACCACAATTAAAGGCAGACTCAAAGCAGCAATCAAAAGAGTCTGAGTTACATAGATCTATAGCATTGGCTAATAGGTCATGGGGTACCTAGAAGTAAAATACATGGGCAGTTTACTAAATTCCTACTTGATATGTATAAGTAGAAGAGTTCTAGTTTGAGTTAACAAAATCCTAACTTGACTTACAGAAACAGAGTCATGGCCCCTTAATCAATTCCCAGACTTGAGACAGTTAACAGACTCAGAAACCCTTTGAATGTTACACTGCCAACAATTTATACTGTTAATCATTCTCCCAGCTTTCCCCAAAGAGACCGATAGCCTTTTACCAGGATAACCGTGCTTTGTGGAAAAGGAAATGATGAGACATTTCAGGAATTATTAGACACGAGCTCGGAAGTGACATTAATTCCAGAAGACTCAAAACATCACTATAGTCTACCAGTCAGAATATGGGCTTATGGAGGTCAGGTGATTGATGGAGTCTTAGTTCAGGTCTGCCTCACAGTGGGTCCAGTGGGTCCCTGTGCCCATTATGTGGTTATTTCCCAAGTTCCAGAATGCATAATTAGAATAGACATACTCAAAAACTGGCAGAATCACCACATTGGATCCCTGACTTATAGAGTGAGGGCTATTAGGGTAGGAAAGGCCAAGTGGAAGTCACTAGAACTGCCCCTGCCTAGCAAAAATAGTAAATCAAAAGCAATACCAGATTCCTGGAGGGATTGCAGTGATCCTTGCCACCATCAAAGATTTGAAGGATGCAGGGGTGGTGATTCCCACCATATCCCCATTCAATGTTTCTATTTGGCCTGTGCAGAAAACAGATGGATCTTGGAGGATGATAGTGGATTAAGTGTAAACTTAACCAGGTGGTGACTCCAGCAGCTGCTATTCCTGATGCGGTATCATTGCTTAAGCAAATCAACACATCCCCTGGTACCTGGTATATAGCCATTGATCTGGCAAATGCTTTTTCTCAATTGCCATTAGTAAGGATGACCAGAAACAGCTTGCTTTTGGCTGGAAAGGCCAGCAATATACCTTAACTGTCATACCTCAAGGGTATATCAACTCTCCAGCCCTGTTATAATATTGTTTGCAGGGACCTTGTTCATTTCTCCCTCCCACAAGATATCATATTGGCCCATTATATTGATGATACCATGCTGATTGGACCTAGTGAGCAAGAAGTAGCAATTACTCTGGAATTATTGGTAAGGCATTTGCAAGAGAGGATGGGAGATAAATCTAACAAAAATACAGGAGCTGTCTATCTCAGTGAAAATTCTAGGCCTTCCATCCTCTGCAAATTACTACTCTCCTTTTGAGAAACAGCTTTTGGCCTGCTCCTGGGCCTTAGTAAAGACTGAACACTTAACCATGGGCCACCAAGTTACCATGAGACCTGAGTTGCCTATCATGAGCTGGGTATTGTCTGGCCTATCAAACCATAAAGCTGGGTGTGCACAGCAGCATTTCATCATAAAGTGGAAGTGGTATATACAAGATAGGGTTCAAGCAGGTCCTGAAGGTACAAGTAAGTTACATGAGGAAGTGGCCCAAATACCCTATGAACTTTGGTGTGCATATATTGGTTCGTGTCCTTGCTTTCAGTTCTGGGTATATACCCAGCAATGGAATTGCTGGATTATATGACAGATCTATAGTTAATTTTTTGAGGAACTGCCAAATTGTCCTCCACAATGGCTGGACCATTCTACATTCCCACCAGCAGTTGATGAGGGTTCCCATTCCTCCACATCCTCTCCAACACTTGTAGTCCTCTGTTTTTTTAATGGCTGCCAGTCTAATGGGTGTAAGATGGTATCTCATTGTAGTTGCTAGTGATGTTGAGCATCTTTTCATGTGCTTTTTAGCCATTTGTATTAATTCTTTGTAGAAGTGTCTGTTCAAGTCACTTGTCTATTTTTAGGCCAGCAATATACCTTAACTGTATATTGCCAGCAATATACCTTAACTTGTTTGTCTTTTTATTTTCGAGATATAGGATTTCTTTATATATGCGGGATATTAGGCTCCTATCAGATATATGATTACCAAATATTTTTTCCTATTGGGTAGGCTGTCTTTTCACTTTCTTGACAAACTCCTTTGAGGTACAAAAGTTTTTAATTTTGAGGAGGTCCCATTTACCTATTTTTTCTTTCACTGCTTGTGCTTTGGGTGTGACGTTCGTGAAACCATTTCCTATTACAAGGTCCTGTAGATGCTTCCCTACATTATCTTCTAGGAGCCTTATGGTCTTGGCTCTTATATTTCCATCTTTGATCCACCTTGAGTTGATTTTAGTATACGGTGTGAGATGGTGTTCCTCATTTATTCTTCTGGATATGGATATCCAGTTCTCCAAGCACCATTTGTTGAAGAGGCCATTCTCTCCCAGTTGAGTGGGCTTGGTGGCCTTGTCAAATATCAGATGGCTGTATATGCGAGGATCTATATCAGAACTCTCAGTTCAGTTCCATTGGTTTAGGGGACAATGGAAGTGTTCTGCCTGATCTTGCAGTATTGGATACAGGCCATGTTAAATTTCAGCAAAATTTTATAAAAATGTATGGTCTAAATTGTAAACCATAATGTAAACCATTGGCCATGATTAGTAGCTATGTTTAAATTTTTGTACATCAGTTGTAACAAAGGTACCATCCACACATAAAAAGGTTATTAATACAGGAAGGGGGAAAAGGGGGAGGATGTTGGATATATGGAAGTCCCCTATATTCTGTATATGACTTTACTGTGACCTAAAACTTTTTTTGAAGCCTAAATGAAAAATAAGTAAGACACTGGGGAAGAAAGGAAAGAAAATGTCACTGTACATACAGGACAACAGATATTACAATGATGGATTTTTTAAAAATATTTTTCAAAAATTTTTAAAAATATTTTTCATTATTTGCTAATACCCCAATTTTTAATTTTAATTTAGTTTTAGTTTTTTAAAATTATTATGTATTTTATTTCTTATGTTTAAACCTATCATTATTGTTTCATTTTCCTTTTAATCATATTTGGTGATATTCTTTGCTTCATTTTTGAATAAGCTTTGGACCACAGAAGGGTTACAACTATGACAGGGGAAAATCATTGATGTGGGGTATCAGTGATGGGGAATATATGGAAGGAAGTTCACCTGGGCATACATATAAGGTATATAAATGTGTTCAAATGTTCATGGGGCATTGTCACAGTGGGTAGAGATTCACACAATAACCGAAAGAGTATTGAATTCCCATCCTGGGCAGCTCTGCCACATTCTCTGAGGGAACAGCAACAATCCCCCGAGTACAGGGCCAAAGACTAGTGAAGAAGGATGGTCCATTGATGGGACCTTGATATTGACAATTTTGCTTATGAGCCTTTGCTCTTGAAATTGCAACTTAGCCTGGTGTTGTAGTGTGCCTAAGAGTTACCTCCTGAGAGCCTCCATGTTGCTCAAATGTGGCCTCTCTCTAAGCCAAACTCAGCATATAAATGCATTACCTTACCCAGTGTGGGACATGACTCCTGGGGATGAGCATCCCTGGCACTGAGGGATTACTACCAAGCATCAATTAGCAATACAACTGGAAAAAGACCCTGAATAAAAGGGGGGAAAGGTAAAGACACATGAGTTTATATGGCTAAGAAACTTCAAAGTGAGTTGGGAGGTCATCCCAGAGGTAACGCTTATGCACATTTCAGCAGGATCGCATAGATTGTCAAAGTAGATACTACCCCAAATAGTGGGGCTCCTGAGGGCTCTGGAGACACCCAGGTCCTACCATCATGGCAAATAGCTCTGGAGTTTGGTCCCTTGCCAGTGGGCCTTACTTTGGGGTTTGTGCTCCCAAGTGTGACAGAGTTGGACTCAGTTGTGACTTCTCTACACATGCCTCTTCTGTCCCTTCTATTTGAACCTATAGTTGGTGCTGGAGTTGGTAGGTGTATGCCCAAGAGACTTGAATCTTTGGTCTGTCCATGAGCCAGCTAGGCCCTGAGCCTCAACAGAGTTGCAACACCTACTCTCCAGTTCATTGGACTCACCCAGGACAACTAACAATGAGGTGAGGATAGAGAACCACCATACCAAGGAACCAAGAAAGTCTATGTCTGCAAGCAAGAGAGTCACATCCATCAGCAGTATGGGATCGAAGCCCCCTCTCAGTTAGAGGTGGAGTGGGCGGCACGAGCCCAGAATCCTCAGGATTGGGGAATAAAATATGGACTAGAGTAGACTTACTGGTATTCTACCACAGACTTATTGTGATTCTAGTAATGGAAGAAATTATATCATTGATGTGGAGACAGTGTCCACTGGAGGTGCTTAAGGCAGGGAGAGGGAAAAAGAAGTCTATTATGGGGGCACTTTCAGGACTTGGAATTGTCCTGAATGACATTGCAATGACAGATACAGGCCGTTATCTAGCCTGCCATAACTTACAGAATTGAGTGGGAGAGAGTGTAAACTACAATGTAAACTATAATCCATTATTAGTGGCAATGCTCCAAAATGTGTTCATCAATTGCAATGAATGTACTATACTAATGAAAGAAGCTGTTAATGTGGAGAAAAATGGGAGGTGTGGGGAGTAGTGCATATGGGAATCCCTTAATTTTTTTCATATAACATTTTATGTAATCTAAGTATCTTTTAGAAAAAATAAAAATTTATACTTTAAAAAGTGAATATTACCTGTGATGGTTAGGCTAATGTGTCAACTCGGCCAGGTAATTGTGTCCAGGTTTTGTTCCAGCAAGCACTGGGCTAATTGTAATACAAGAGCATTTATGGACTTGAATCACCAGTGAGTTTACTGCATGGATGGCTGATTATATCTGCATCAATCAGGGAGGTTGCATCAGCAATAGGTGACGCTTTTATCCAATCAGTTGAATACCTTAAAAGGGGAAGTGATTTCAACATTCATAGAGAATTTCCCAGCTCGTCGTTGGACAAGCAACTTCTCCCAGAAACTCATCAAGGACCTTTCATCGGAGCCCCTGGTTTGCAGCCTGCCTGCGGAACCTGGACTTGTGCATCCCCGCGGTCGCATGAGAGACTCTTATAAAATCTCATATTATTGACAGATATCTCCTGTTGATTCTGTTTCCCGAGAGAACCCTGACTAATACATTACCCAAGGACTTGCACTGTATTCTAGAGGGATTTATTGGGTTTCCACTTGTATGCAGGATATCATCAAGTATCCATTGATGATAGTTGAAAACCATTCATTCAGTGACTTTCAAACTCTTGGAACCACTAATCACCATTAAAATATGTTTTACATCATACCTTGAGCTCTTTCTCTCTCACACCCATACATACTCATCCCCTCTCTCCTCAACACAACTGTAATATATATGTCATGACACAGTGCTTACACTTACTATTTGAAATGCACTGATACTCTCTTCTTTTCTTTTCTATTCTATTCTATGTATATTTTTAAAATCTGTTGGCAAAGAGTGAATCCTAATGTGAACTACAGACTTTAGTTAATAATGAGGTATCAATGTTGGTTCATCAATTGTAACAAATGGACCAGACCACATTAATGTGAGATGTCAATAACAGAAGAAGTTGTGGTAGTGGTGGAGTTATATGGGAATTCTCTGTACTTTCTGCACATTTTTCCTGTAAACCTAAAACTGTTCTTAAAAATAAAGTCTATTTTAAAAAGAAAACACACTGTCGGTTTTTGACACTAATTGATTTAATGACCTGCAGTTTGAAAAACAGTGATTTAGTCCAACCATTTGATATTTTGGACCCAGCAACTCACAGAAAACTTCCTGATTTCCACTTGGTACTGATCTTTGGCCAATTATACCAATACAGCTCCTGAGGTGGTCCCATGGAACCATCGCATCTCATACCGGACTAGACAATTTCGTTCAAGTCCTCTGGGGCCAAGTCTGGAGGCTAGACTATATCTCAGTGAATGGAATAGCTGAGATAATATAAATAAATATAAACATTTTCGACAACAGTCTTGTACACTGAAGGTGCTCAATAAATATTTGCTGATTTGACTTGACTTGTTCAGAAGGGTCCACTAGAACCTCATCATAAGCATGCATTTGTTCTCCTCCCTTCTCTGGCTGTTTAAGTAGGGCTGTTTACATTTGTCTTCTATTTGGCTCTGGGGAGATTTTCTCCATTGCATCTTGCAGGGTTCAATGCTTAGAATGGCCTTGAAGCTCCAATCACCAGTGCTGCTCTTTTAAAGGGTATTCATACATCATTGCTCATTCAAGTGCTTTCAACTGATTCACAGAGGATGGACCAGCTATTTAGGGCTTTTTGTTAAGCACACCCAAAGGATGCACATTTCAGACATTTTAATGAACCAGATCCTCAAAAAAGAATGAAAAGCATTTAAAAATAGGAAATATGGAAGCATGGAAGAATTTGGTTTAATGAAAAAGTCTCCTGGAAACTCAAGTCTGTTCCATTTCCTTTAATTCCTTTACTTCTCATACTTCATATATCACAAATTAAGCCTGAACTCCTTATGCTATAAAGATCAGACCCTGTCTCTGATTGGGGGGTAAGTATAGCTACAAAACTATTGAAGATTTATTGAGAGTCTGCCTGGTGTGCAGTGAACCTAGGATATAATCTTAGCTGACTCACTCTTTTGTGACCTGTGTATTTTCTTGAAAGTTTTTGTAGAGAGAAATACTGACTATAAGTTTTTAAGATTTTTTTAAACTAAGCATACATTCATAAATATGTATTCCACTTTTGTCACCATTCTAGACAAAAAAAAAACATTCTAGTGGTTTTCTGTTTTATTTTCATTTTAAAGTCACAGAAATTGTACATATTTTATGCCTCCAAATAAAGTATATATCAAAGGAAAAGTATTTTCCTATGAACAATTTTTTTAATTCTTAGAAAAGCGTCATATAATTCTGAATTTCCATGGGACATAAAAACTGTTGGTCTAGAGGAAAGCACATAGGAGACTCATTAAAAAACCAGAAGGGTAATAGCTATATGTCTGTGCCTATTTTATATGTAAAACTGATTTATAACCAAAGAATGATGCCTAAAGAATGTATGGAGATCTGGGAGGTGGGAGTGAAGGCTCACCAATGGATTACTGCAAGTGAAAGGGTGCTAAATAAAACAGAGTTGAGTCTCTGATGAAATGTTTCTCAAAGTGTTAGTGGACCAGTTTCATCAGAATTGCTTGAGGTGCTTGTTAAAATCAAGGTTACTTGCAAAAGTTTTGTTAATGGAAAAATTTGAGGTTATCTGGCTCTATCTCTGACTAAATCAGAATATCTGGGAGTAGGATCCAGGAATGTATTTTCCCCAAGTCCCCTAGGTGATTCTTAGGCACGCTAAAGAGAAAGAAGCACTCCTCTAGTGGTTGAGGAGAGAAAAAAAGAGAGGGAGGGAGAGGGAGAGACAGGAAAAAGGAGGGAGAGAGAAAGGAGAGAGAGGGGGAGAGGAGAAGAAAGGGAAGGGGGAGGGGTAGACTTGGGTACTATTTATAAATGTAACCCTAACCCAAATTAATATTCTGGGTTTACTCCAAAAGCCTTAAAAAAATAAAGTGGCTCTTTGCTCTAGATTTTGTTTTTTTTTTTTAAAAGGGGCCTGGGCCTGAGAGATTTCACAGTGTATCATACTGAAAACCTTCCTGGAATCCTTTAAAATTAGTCCCTCCAATGATCCCCTCAGAAAAGCTGCCTTGTGATTCAAGGTGTGATTCACAGATGGCCAGCATTGGCATCACCTGAAAAATTGTTAGAAATGCAGAATCTCAAGTCCCATCCCAGCCCTACTCAATTAGACTCTATGTTTTTGTTTGGTTTGGTTTTATGCTTGTTTGAATCTTTTTTTTTTTTTTTTTTTTTAAACTCTATTTTAAAAGAAGTTTTAGATTACAGAAAAGTTACACTGAAAATATGGAGGATTCCTATATACCTCACCTTCTCACACTTCCCCTATTAACAACGTCTTTCATTAGTGTGGTACATTTGTCACAATTGATGAACAAATATTGAAGCATTGCTACTAACCACGGTCTTAAGTTTACATTATGGTTTTCACTTTGTACCACACAATTTTATAGCTTTTGACAAAATGTATAATGGCCTGTATCCATCCTTGCGATTGCTCCTAAAGAAGAGGCACAGTCTTTATACTTGCACAGTTTAACTACAGCTATCTGAAATTTTACAGCTTGGAAAGATAATATAATCCCAAACTTGCAAATTGGGGTCCCTAGGGCTCCAAATCAATCACCAAATGACCAATTTGTCAAATCACCAACTCTCCAAATTCATTTCCAACCATCCACATAGTTTAAAGCATTTCCCACTGGTGGTTCTCAGTTCTGTGGCCCTCAGGCTCCTCCTCTCTCTTCCCATCTTCCCTCTCTATCTCTGGGCTCAGCAGTCCAGGCTAGGCTGCTGGTGCTGATTCTGCTCTCCTTATTCCCCTCCTTGCCCCCTTCTGTCTACAAATGCAGGTATTTAGACAGGGATAATTTAAACATCTCTTAAAATGCCATTATTAGTACATAATGGAAACTGATCAACTAAAACTCTGCAGAGATCTTTAAAAGCTGAGAAGTGCAATTCCTTCCCCACTTTGCTTTTCTCGTGGAATTTGGGTAAATACACCATGTGAAGGCCCTCCCCTATCCTTGCAGGTGACTGATCCTGCATGTCCACAGGCTGGTCATATTCCATGCCCAATCACTCTAAGGTAACAGGTGGACAATGTAGCAGGAGGGCCTTGGTAGAATAGAAATGGTAGGAAATAATGTCAGCCAGCTAAATGGGAGATCCTAGTGACCTAGCTTGTGAAAAACAGTCCCCTTCCCCTCCCCCTTCACCCCAGACATTTTAGGTAATTATGTTGGAATTTCAGGTGAGGTCATGAAGAGTGTAAGTGGCTTGGTTAGGCCTCTCATTCAGTGTTTTCTGTACCCAGTAGGACCTCACCTGGGACAAGCAGATTATCATTGTCATCAACTTTTCTCCACCTTAAGACTCAAGAAACCACATTGAAATCTTGGTGTTCTTGATTAAGAATCTACCTTCCATGATTACTACAGTGAGCTGTAACTTCTTAAGCTTTCCCACTGGTGGTTCTCAGTTCTATGGCCCTCGGGCTCCTCCTGTTCATTATGGTGAGCATTTTGTCAAGTCTATGATTCATTCTTTTGTGGGATGGCTTTAGCCACATAAACTTATTTAGAGGATGCCATGTAAAAGGAAGACCTTTATTTATTCTTCCAAGGTGGTAAGGAAAAAAAACCTACCTAAAAGCAATGAACTTGAAGCTAAGGAAGAGACAAAACCACCTAGATGAAGTTTTAGGACCTAAGTTTAAATAATTTGAGCATTTGAGTAGTAAGAGTGATTACCCCAAAAAGTTGCCTGTTGTATAATTAATGAATTAATATTTTCATTCACTCAATAAGTATTTACTGAACACCTAAGTACCAAGTGCTGGAAATTCAAAGATAAATTGTACTTGATTCATGTCTTCAAGATTTTTAAGAAAGAGAAACATGTAAGCAACTAAGGTATAGATAAAAAAAAAAAAAAAAAAAGATACATAAGAAGTAATGCTAATAGTCCTAACAAAATAAGGTGATAGAGTTCCATTTTAACTATTTTACCTACTTCACTCAGGTAATGATGCTTAATTTTCTCTTTAGCATTTTAAATGTTAGAGAACAACATCTACCCTTTAGTCTTCAAATTGTTCATTTTAGACATCCTGATTTCAAGGTGCAGACCAGAGGCATCAGCACACTATTATTAATCTGACTCTGCATTGGGGTTACTGGTTTTCAAGGTGAGGTCTGGGTGTCTTTAGTGATTTACAGGTGTTCAAGGAAATGGCTGTGTTGTTAATTTTGTAATATGATAATATGTTTTCTAACATTGGTTAATCATTTACTTAATTTATTCCTCATTGGTATCCTATCAAAAGTTTATTTTTCCCATTGATTCTGCCCTATTTTTTTAAAGGATTAAATGTCCCACAGGAAATTTTGCCTCAAAAGTATTGTCCAAAATTTTTGCAAGCAAGCAAATAAACAGAAACAAAGGACCAGTTTTAAGATGATAGTCCAAAAGATGTGAATGTTTTGGACATCATCAGGAAGAAAGTGTATCCATTGGAGAATATAAACTGGATATACTCTGTAAAATGGATATATTCTGAATATAGAACTTGTTTCTCAAAGCACCAAAATGCAGTTTCAATCCCCTGAAATGACTCAAAGCTGGAGAAATAGTGAAGTGAGGCCAACTAGTACTGCTAGTATTAAGCTTTGATTTTTTTAACCTCAAGGTTTTACAGTCTAAGGAATGAAAATTCAAATATGCTAATGAGGGGCACACAGGATACAAAAAACTGCTCAGCTCCAGCTCTTTTTGACCATGTTCAAATGAAAGCCCAGTGATAAGTAAAAACTTTTCAAAACATTCAGAGATCTGTAATTTCTTGTAAACTTTCCTGATTATTAAAATTCTGTGCAAGTTCAAAGCGTTTCTATGTATTTGTAACCTCTGATCAAGACTATAGACCTATATCAAAGCAGGAATTCATTTTACAGAAAAATCTTCCTGGGAGAGCCAATGACTTTTCACTGAAGACCAAAACTATGTCTCAAAATCAAGAAAGTTTTCTTATTGGGTTTTGCTTGGTTTTCCTTACATCACTTAAATTAATGTGATAAACCATCCTGCTCATAGGCTGACTCTGTGCTGAATTATGAGAGAAACTGGTTGACTAAATAAAAGTAGTTTCAAATGAATGAAGGACTCATCATTATATAAAACATAAAGTGAAATAATTATAATATAAAATGCCATTAATAATAATTGTTATGAAAGTAATAATGCTGAAGGTCAAGATGATATTCTTGAAAGTTTAAATAAAGGCCCCAGTTTAACTCTGCAGAATGTCACTTAGTTACATAAAATTGTATCTGGTCCTATACAGAATCCCATTTCCTGTTCTGCTCAAAGTTCTGTCTGAATGGTAAGCAGCCTCTGTTGTAACAAAAATGCATGTGTCTGTATAGATCTATATGTCATCTCAGTACATAGAAGTAAAAAATATCTCGAATCTAAACTAGGCTTATATCTCAATCCTTGTTACCTGGGAAAAGACTAAACAACCATATCTTTGTGATATGAAATGGGTATGGTAAATCCACACATTTAGGACCTCATGATACTTTCGGAAGCCTGAAGCACAGAAAAGATTATGGTGCTCCTTCTGCAGTCTCCAAATTTCTATAACTGAAAATAACAATAATATTAAATTGCTAAATAATATTTTTCCCATGATAACTACTTTGATGCTTTTCCTGAAATATTAAATGTCAAATCCTTTCACAATATAGAATCTCAGTTTCCATTCCCTGCTCTGCAGTGCTATAAGCAGGTGCTCAGTCCATCCATTAAGTTCTGGATATGTCTCACTTTATACTCTACATATGTCTCATGTCTCTAAAAAAATGTAACTGAATTGAAATGTATTATAAAATCTGTAGGGTAATATAACTTAACATTGTGTTAGATTTTTTATCAAAGAATGATTTTATAATATGGTAGTTTCTAATTTCAGGTTTTTTTAGTTTGAATTTTAATATACCAAGAGTTTTATCTTATCTATATTTTATCTTGCGGTTGACAGAATCAATTAATTAATGGATAGATATATTCATGGAATGGCACTCTAATGGAAACAGGGGAATTCAAAGATGTGGACAGCACAGTGTTTCCCAAGCAAGTTCATGAGAAATGCCTGCATTCACACATACATCCTAACAATACACAACAAGATACAGTAAGTGCCACATGGTTAGTACAGCTAGTAAATGTTTATATCAGTTTAGACGGGAGAGTGATCACTTGGAGAGAATGTAAACAAATAGAAAGGGAGTATAAGAAAATCTGTACATAGATCTCAGGCAATTTGCACCAAAATGTCCACAAGAAATTGACTAGGAATATAGAGGAGATAGTGATATTTGTTCATTAATCCATTTTTCAATGATTTATTGAATATCTGCTTTTCCCAGACATTGTATTTGATTCTAGGAACACAACGTTAAATAATATACAATCCTTCTGAGGACACATCAGAATGTAAGAGGTAGCTGAAGCCATGGATTTGAGTAGATCATAGAATTATAAGATTTTAGGGTTTATTTAATCCAATATCTCACTGAGTACAAAAATCCCCTATAATATATTACTGAAAAGCAGTTATCAACATATGTTTGAATAATTTCAGTGACATTCATTCAATAAGCATTTAAATATTACTTTATATATGCTAGCATTGTAAAGGTACTATAAATAAAAGATAAATAAGATGAAATATCTGCCTTATAGATATTTACAGTTTCCAGGAACTTACTGATATTGCAAGCTATTTTTTTCCATTTTTGGAAGGCTTTAACTTTGCTTTATTTACATAGTGATAGCAGTGGAAATGTTGAATACAGATTTAGAAAAATATGTGATATAACTATATTAAGAGGAGAGCAAAGGAGAATTCTCATCTTCCATAGTAAGAAATATGTAAATAATATTCAAAACCAAAGAATCAGTATAAGCATATTGTTTAGAAGCATGGACAGAAGAAATTCTAGAAGAGTTGAAAGTGGGTGTTTCTGGGAAATGAAAAATGGAGTGTGAGGAGTGGTGGCCCAGGGGCTGTTATTGTTTTCTTTACACCTTATATAATTTAATGAGTTTTAAAACTATGTAAATATAACTTTTTGATTGAAAATTAGTGAAATAAAATAAATGGATGCACAGAGAGCAGAAATAGGAACTGGAGATCAAGGACTTCTGGATTCCTTGCAATGCTGTCTTCTGGTCTTTCTCTGAGGCCCAACTGCACTTTCTCCATTGGATTCTCAGAAATACCCAGTTAATATAAACCTTCCAATATCCTCTTCCTGCTTAATGGAAACCCAGTGAATTTCTATTACAAGCAGAAGAGCTCACACATGCATAACCTAATAGTGACATTTTATTGAAGGGCAACCAAGTAAATAGTGTAATCATTGGGAATTTTTCCTTCTAATTTTCCAAAATGTACTTTTTATTTTATTTTTATTTATTGCCGCCCCCCCCCCCCATTGTTTATGCTCACTTTCTGCTCTCTGTGTCTGCTTGTCTTCTTGAGAAACCAGGAATTGAACCTGGGACCTCCCATGTGGGAGAGAGGTACTTAATTGCTTGAGCCACCTCAGCTCCCTGGTTTATTGTGTCTCTCATTGTCTTTCCTTTTTTTGTCTCTTTGTTGCGTCAGCTCACCATGCCTGCCCATTGCATCAGCTCGTCTTCTCCATGAGGCCCGGGAACCGAGCCCAAGACCTCCCATGTGGTAGGCGGGAGCTCAATTGCTTGAGCCACATCCGCTTCCCAAAATATGCTTTTTAAAAACTGACCTTATTCTGAGTAAAGTGAGGAGCTGTATAGAATGACAGCTTCTTGCGAAACTGAGAGGGATACACCAGACCAAAGAACGACTTGGACAAGTCCAGCTTGGCGAGTATATGAACGTTTATTAGGAGGTTACATGAGGTCCTCATCCTCAGTGGCAGGAGGAGAGATGACAGTTCTGAATTTGATCATCCGCGCTCATCGCAAAATGAGAGGGGTCTTTCATAGTACATGTTTATGTGCAGATGGGGAAGGTACATGAGGGGCAGCAGGACTTCTAAAGAATGCAGTGTTCTGGCAGATAATGTTTCTCAGTAGGGCAGAAGTTACATATTTACAATAACTATGTGGGAGATCTGTTGATATGAATGTAATCAATGGAACAAATATTCTTACAGGTTTCTAGGAGAAGAGGTCAAGCATTTATAGTACAAGGCTTACTAATCAGTCATAAGTTAGCAAACAATCATTTCCCAAGGCTTGTTTTTTAACTGTTTAGAAATGGAATGTTGCTACCACTGACTGACGGGGGAAAGAACTGGAAGCGTTGGGGAAGAACATGCAAAGTCATTGATGCCACAGACATTCATGTTTTAAATTCTTAATTGTTACCCCAGATCCTGGTATATGTGATCAGAAGAATATTAAAAACCATTATAGAATAGATGTTGGCAAACATTTTCTGTAAAGGGCCAGGCAGTAAATATAGTCAATATTAACTATTCACAATGTCCTGCACTCCTAAATGTTCTATAAAGTTGATGAGAACAATGAGTTAGCAAATACCGAACCATTGCTCCTGGGAGAAATACAGGGTTAGGTTCCTATGAATCTCTGGTCACAACATTTTCATCAATAATCAATACATAGCCTTGTTTTATGTTTAAAGACAACTTATTTAATATATATTGTTGATTCATCAACATTGAATATGATGACCAGTAGCACTATAACTCTCTTAAATGTCTGCTACCAAGAGACTACAATAAATAAATAATGGTTAGAGATCATGAAGATCATAAAAAAATCAATTAACAATAAATATAAGTTAAGAAATAAAAAAGAAATGCTCCACTAGCAACAGAAGAAATGCAAACTGAAATAATAAGTAATGATTAATGATGGGGAAAAATGGTCAAAATATATAAAATAACTAGTGCTGGAAAGATTGTGGTAAAACATATACTTATGTATTACTGGAAATATTTTAACTTGGTATAACCTCCTTAGAACTCAATATGCAATATGCATCAAGAAGTCTAAAAGTGAG
Organism: Tolypeutes matacus; assembly: GCA_026826555.1. NCBI lineage: Eukaryota > Metazoa > Chordata > Mammalia > Cingulata > Chlamyphoridae > Tolypeutes > Tolypeutes matacus. The sequence goes on from JAKSZT010053770.1 coordinate 24,024,138, forward strand.
TCTTATTTCTGGACATGGGAAATTTATTCTGGGGAAGTAACTGAAAAGAAGAAAAAGGATGCTGAGAAGAGGCATTAAGACATCATCTGTAATCCTGAAAAAACTGAGAACAATGTCCTACACTCCTAAATGTTCCATAAATGCTATGTTTGAACACTCTGGTGGGAAAAATATTATCTTGTGATAAAGAACTGATGTTAAAAGTTTGAAGACTGTAAAACAATATGGAGAAGCATTTATATGTTAAGTGATAAAAACACAAGTTGTACATACTCTATAACTATATGATAACATAAAATTGGACAAAACCCCACAGAAACATGAAAACTGATATTTCAATATTAATATTGTGAATTTTTATTTCAAAAAAAAAATTTTTTTTTTATTTATTTATTCATTTATCCCCCCTTGCTGCTTGTGCTCGCTGGGTCAACTAACCACGCCGTGCGGGCAGGCTTGCCTTCACCAGGAGGCCCCGGGAACCGAACCCGGGGCCTCCCATATGGTAAACAGGAGCCCTACTGATTGAGCCACAGCCGCTTCCCTCAAAAAATTTTTATCAGTGCTACTGTAATAATGACTTCACAATAAAAGCATTTTATATTAAAATTTACTACCATATAAAATATAATGTGCTATCTATTTCGAAAAATCCTTGTTAGGGAGCTGTTCTTTGAGGATAAAATCAGATAAAGTATTTTGTAAATGATTAAATAATATGTGCAGAGAAAAATATTAAGGGATCGTTGCTACATACAATGACAAGTAAAAAGATGGGTAAGACACAGCATTTCCATGAAGGAGTTTACAACCTTTTTTTTTTTGCTCCAGCACAACTGAGAGATAACATGTTCCTATCAGTCACAGTGGCTTTCCTGGTGCTGAGAGTAAGGTAGAAGTGGAGGTAAAGAAATGTGCTATAATGGAGATAAAAAGCAAAATGCCACAGCCTTCATAAAAGGAAGAGAGCCCATGGGGAATGAAATGGCTTTGGTTATGAGCTTTAAAGGATGGATTAAATTTGGGAAGAGGAAGATGGGGGGAAATGACCAAAGCTATGTAGGTGGGAAAGAACAGCCTCTGGCTGCTCATCTTTAAAATGGAGCATATAGAATCGTGCCTACCTCATAGGACTGTTGTGAAGAGTAAATGAAGTAATACATGTAAATTGCTTAGCACAGAGTAGCGTGTAGAATATGAGTATTGGTATATGTTAAGCCTGTATTATTACTAGTTGTGCTAGGAGAAAAATGTCACTCTCTCCACCCCTTCTCAAACAGGTCCATGTTCTAATCTCCAGAGGCTGTGAGTATGTTAGGCTACATGGCAAAGGGAATGGAATTAAGATTACTAATCAGGGGGATTATCCGGGCATGCCCAACGTATTTACAAGAGACCTTAAAAGTGAGAAGAGTCAGCGGGAAAGTGACTATTGAAGAATGGTCAGAATTGCAGTAGGATGGGGGCATAAGCCAAGGAATGTGGATGGCCTCTAGAAGATGGAAAAGGCAAGGAGACAGATTCTCCCTTCGCGCCTCCATAAAGGACCACAGTCCTGTTGGCATCTTGGCTTTTGCTTAATAAGACCCATGTTGGACTTCTGATATACAGAACTGTAAAATAGCGAATTTGTGTTGTTTTAAGCCACCATGTTTGTGTTAATATATTACAGCAGGAATAGAGAAGTAACATACTACTCTATAAACATCACATGGTAGGTTCCTGATATATTTCTGCTCACTATTAATTCCTATCACCCAACTTGGTATATAGTAGGCACTCGATAAGTTATTTCAATTATTGAATGAGTAGACATTCTAGGAACATATTATGGTGAAGTTTGGCAATAATTTTTGTTATGTTCTACACAAAAATAAAACTTGAGAATTGGTTTGGGTCATATTCAAAGGCTTTTGAATACCAGGCTACATATTTTGTTCTTAATTTGACAGGCAATGGAAATCCACTGAAGGTTTTTGAACACTCAAAGAACAAGATTAGAGCTGTGTTTTAGGAGCTTAATCTGAGCAGTGTTAAATAAAATTCTAAAAAGATTATGGAATTTTATATGCTTATTTATGCATCTATGCCTAAAAACCATCGAATTACTTTTAAAGTTATGGTACTGATTTGTTGGCTCTTATTTATTTAGTTATTCATTTTAATACTTAGTTCACTTTCTACATATTTATGATTTAATATATTAATATTCTTCCAATCTGATGCTAATAGTCTCAAATGAGCTAATTATTTTTACATCAAATTACAGCTGAGTTCCAAAATTGTTATGCAAAGGAATAGAACAAATGGAGTCATTTGATAATGATACGAGGTTTGGTAAATTAGGAAAAGACCCAGAAACATAGTATATTTTGATTTCTATAAAAATATGGCAAGTTTTCTTATAATGCATTCCTGGATAAGAGAGTGTAGGCTGAGAGATAATATAAGACAGGTTTTAAGCTAATGACCAACTGTACTGCCCCAAAATGCTTACACATGGACATGGACATAGCTCTTTTTTTTCCAAAGATTTCTCTGGGTTTACCCTGTTTGTGGTTTATTCACCTACTTCAATCTGTGGGTTTGGGTCTTTTGCCAAATTTGAAAAAAATTTAGTGATTATTTCTTCAAGTACTTTTAAAGTACTGCTCTCTTTCTCTTCTCCTTCTGGGGGTCTGATGACACAAAAATTGGATATTATAGTCCCACAGACTCTGAAGCTCTGTTCATTTTACTTTTCAGTATATTCTTTCTGTTGTTCAGATTGGATAATATCTCTTGTTCCATCTTTAAGTTCACTGATTCTTCCTCTGTCCCTTACATTATACTATTGAGCCCATCCATTGAGCTTTGTTAGTTGATTTATTGTTGGGAATTGAATTGTGCCCTCCACAAAAGGCATGGTCAAGTCCCAACCCTTGGTGCTGTGGGTGTGAACCCATTTGTAAATAGGACCTTGGAAGATGTTATTAGTTAAGGTGCCCAAACTAAATGAGGGTGGACTTTAATCCAATATGGCTGAAGTCCTCATAAGCCAAGGAACTTGGACATGGAAGGAAAAGCCATAGGGAACAGCCAGAAGCTGGAAGTCAGTGGAACCCAGAAGGGAAAGGAGAAGACGCCTCCATGTGTATTGCCATGTGACAGAAAAGTCAAGGATCCTCAAAGTTTGCTGGCCAGCAAGAAGACATCAACCCCAGGACAAAGCAAACCTTCTAGCCTCTGAAACCATGAGCCAATAAACTCCTGTTAAGCCAACTCATTGTATGGTATTTGTTTTAGCAGCTAGGAACGTAAAAGCTATTGTATTTTTTTCAGTTCTAAAATTTTCAATTAGTTCTTCTTTATATCTCATTTCTTTTCTGAGGCTTTCTATTTTTTCATTTGTTTGAAGTGTGTTTGCAATTGCTTGTTGAAATATCTTTATGATGGCTGCCTTAAAAATCTTTGTCAGATAATTCTAACATGGTTGTCATCAGTGTTGGCATCTATTGATTGTCTTTTTCCATTCAGTTTGAGATCTTCCTGGTACTTGGTATCAAAATGATTTTCTATTGAAACCTGGGCATTTTGGGTATTATGTTATGAGAGTCTGGGTCTTATTTAAACCTTTGATTTTGGCTAAGGTTGTTTTTTTTTTTTTTTTTTTTTTGACACTGTTTGACAGGAGAAGCAGGAAGCTGCCTTGTTACTGCCAGGCTGAAGTCCAGGTTTCTGACTCTGCCTTTATGACTGCTGGTGGGGGTGGGAGTTCTGGCTCCCACTAAATACCCACTGATACCACCCTGGCTGGGATGATTAGGAGTATCTCACTACTACTCTTCATTTGTACCACACAAGGATGAAAGTCCTGATTCCCTATTAGTACTTCTCTGACATCAACCCAGCAGGGGCATTGCTGGCATTGTGACAACCTGGCCAGAGTGGCTGCCACAGGTTTGTCTGTGGTATTTGACTGCAGTAGAGCAGTTATTTTCTAAAAGTTTTCTGTTTTATTAGGCTGCCCCTTTCCCAGTCCTATTAGAAAGAACAAGCTTTTGTTGGGACTTTTTTGTCTGCATCTGTTGGCATTTCTAGATTTCTAGTTTCTCCAGCACCCAGTCTTTTGGTGTGTGAGGTAAAAAGAAAATCCAAGGAACTCACCACTGTGTCGTTCTTTGGGTCCTGAGTTCTGTAGGCAGTTTGCCTTCTTCTCTCCTCTTTTCAGAGTCTTATGTTTTTTAGTTGTACTTAGTGAGAGGAAAAGGGAAAAGCACCTCTATCCCACCTTCCTGGGAGCACAAGAACTTTAGAGCACATCAGAACTTTGAGATAACTTTTCTAGAAAAACCTAAATTACTTTAGAATGGCTTTAATGGAAAGACAACTTTTTGATGAATTGTGCTCCATTTAGTACCATTTGAACTAAAATTCCATGCTATCCTCTTGGGTTAAATACAAAATTTAGAGTAAGAAGCAACTCTGGACTAGCAATTAGATACCTTTGTTTTAGTTCAGGGTCTTCTACCATTCATCTGTGTGACTTGGGCCAGTCACTTGGCATCTCAGTATTCTCATCTGAATTAAGAATGGTGGATTCATTAGATGACCTCCAAATTGTCTTTAGCTCTAACATTTTTATTTTCTTCTCAAGAATTTTTATTTTTTATTTTTTATCTCTAGATTGTCACTGGATTACAGTGTTTGAAATATGTTGGTTAAGTCAAGTATAAATTTTACTTGTGGAGAATGGATAAGGAATCATTTATACAACTATTTGAGCTAATCAAAAGGTGAAGGTCAAGAAGAAATGTAGAACAGATAGTAAGGAAATAGAAAAAATAGAGAGCAAATAATGCCAAATTTTAAAGTATGCCATGGTTTAAGCACTTAAACATGGTACTAGCTGCTAAAAATAGTTCACTAAAAAATTGTTAGGTTTTAAGTAAATTAAATGTGTATACATTATAAAATGTATTCTTGAATCTCTGAGGTGTTCTGAGATCTTATGTTTTCTTAGAATCAGAACTGTATTGGAGAAAGATTTATCCTTTTAAAATTGAAATTAATACTCTAAGTTTGTGTTGATGCCTGGTGTATATTTACATGGCAGAAAAACCCTGAAGTACTTACATTGTTATGCTTAATGTGGAAAGTGGTGGGGAATAACAATATGAAAAACTACATAAATCCTTATTTTATCCCTCCCCCCTTTATTTTTTCATTATGAAGTCCCCCTAACTTTCCACTGGCTTCCTCTGTGAGATTTTCTATGTCAGTCTGTAGGGGCATTCCAATTGCATTTATTCAAATTTCACATGCTATGTATTCCCAGAATTGCCAAGAGAACTAATAGTGATGTAAAGAGTTATTGCAATATCATTTCTTTATAAGGATTTAGGAAGCTCTTTGCACTTGTTTTGAGATCAGGGTGTGCTTTTCTAGGAAAATTCTTTTCTCTTCAGAAAGTTACCATGATTTTGGTAGATAGGGAACTAGTCTCCTGGTCAGGGATTTTGGTTTTGCTTTAAACTCATTGTGTGAAGAGGGTGCTCTGATGTAGAGCAGCAACTTTAAAATATTTTTTTGTCTTAGTTTTTATTGAAACACTGGTTCAAACAAAATATCACCTGTAAGTCCAAATATAACAGATAAAAACTTTTATTCTGGGTAGGGTGTGGGGTAAAAGTGGGTATAGGAGTACAGTGGTGTCCCTTGGTCATTCCACTCATGAATGAAGCATTTTCTATTGAACCTCTTAGATTCTGTGCAGTGCAGTTTGAAATACCACCAGTGAAATATATAGCTCACTAGATTAGTAATCCAGTGACCCGAATGAACTACAGTCCCTGTCCTGAATTAGCAAGCTGTATTACTGGAACTTCATGGGTCCAAATTTCCTCATCTGTGAAATGAGGAGATTGAACTAGGTTTCTTTGAGCTCAAAAATTTGAGAGAAATATTAGCAACTATATGTAAATCACAAAATGTCTGTGCTTTAGTAGTTTTCTATCTATAAGATGTTCGGTGAAGAGTAAAATTTGCATGCTTACCTCAAAGTTTTAGGTATTGGGAGCATTTTCTAACCTTAAAATTTTAAGTGAGTTGAGAAAACTGCAATATAAATGTAAAATATAAAATTGTCCTATTCTAAGCAATTTTCAATATTTCTTTCTCATCTCATTTCTAATAATTGGTACTTGAAACAGTGGTATATTGTCGATTCACTCAAGTATTGAGTGTCCACTACCTGACAGGCACTGAGCTAGATATTGAGGATAGAAGAGATGACTAAAGAATAACTAAAGATGACTATAAACATTCATACTCCTCTCCCCACTAAATACATAAAGTCGTGTGTTTGTAATACGTTCTTTTTTATGGCAATTTGTTGTATGTGATACTGCATCCTTTCTAAATGAATGGTGCTGCAGAGGATCATTTTAAAACTAAACGAAAAGTGAAGTGACATTCACTCGGAAAGAATTATATATTTAAAAACAAGATATTTTCTTGAAGCAGATGGCTTTGTTGTAATTGATCAACTTGAGCAAAGATTATTTAGTTTTTGAGTATGAAAGTTTCTGCTTTCTGATAAGCCGAGTATCTCTTAAATATGATACTGTTTCTATTGCCAAGAGGGATGCCTCCCATCTAGATTACCTGAATGATTTCTTGAGAGGGATTGGGGCCCAAATTGGGAAAAGTTGAATGACCATGCCAGAGAGGTCTTTCAGGATTTACAAAGGAATTGTGAAAAGTCCATTCCAAGCAGACTTAAACCCCAATTTCCTTGCTGGAATACAAGCAACAGCTTTTGGGCATATCTTCCTTTGTTATTCAGACTGGTAGATCTCTCAGCTCAATCCACACCCACTCACTCTGAGAGACTATGACTCTCCCCAAGGTGGAGCTGATGTCCACCCCTTCCTCTAGACATGGCACCACCCCCATATATCCACCCAACTGTTGACTCACGATCAAGGCCCACCACCACCACCCACCCCAGCACCATCTTCCAGGAACTGGCCTCTCCCCCATTTGTCCCCGCCCCTCTCCTGAGAGCACCCAATGGGTGGAGTCGGGGCTGCGGTGGGAGGGGCCTGAGGCGGGCACATTTAAAGAAAGGCAGAGGCGAAAAAGGCAAGAGAGGAGAAGAAAGAGAAACCAGGGGGCCGAGGCGCCGTCCAATGACAAAGCCCAGGGGTGGGCGCCGGCCGCCATCTTGTACTGTGCGGCTGGATATTCACCCGCGTCCTCCGCCCTCGGAGGGGGAGGGGCGGAGGCGAGAAAAGTAGCAAGAAACGCGGCGGGCGGGAGGCGCCAGCAGCCGCCACCACCGCGGAGCCGGACGCGGGCGGGACTCGGCGAGAGCGGGCGGCCCCGAGCGGCCTCCAATGCGGCGCAGCGTGAAGAGGCGCCGGCGCCGGCCCCTGGCGGCCCCGGCCCTGGCCGCCCGGGGCGGCGGCCTTAGGGCGGGAGGAGGGGCCGGGCTGGAGGCGCGGGAGGAGAAGGTGGTGTACTCGCGGTCGCAACTGTCGCTGGCCGACAGCACCAAGGCGCTGGGCGACGCCTTCAAGCTGTTCATGCCCCGCAGCACGGAGTTCATGAGCTCGGACGCGGAGCTCTGGAGCTTCCTCTGCAGCCTCAAGCACCAGTTCTCCCCACACATCCTGCGCAGTAAGGACGTCTACGGCTACTCCTCCTGCCGAGCCCTGGTCCCCGACCCCCCGGGGACTCCCGCCGCCCGCGGCCAGACGCACAGGCTGGCCCGGGGCGCGGCGGCCAGGAGGAGGCGCCGCGGAGCCCGGGCGGCCGCCGCCCGCTGGAGGAAGCCGCTGCCGCCGCCGCCGGCGGCCCCCGAGGAGAGCTGCGCTGCCAAGCCGGTGGCTCCCGGGCCCTGCTTCGGGGGCCGCACCCTGGAGGAGATCTGGAGGGCAGCCACTCCGACGCTGACCACCTTCCCCACCATCCGCGTCGGCAGCGACGTGTGGGGCGAGCGCAGCCTGGCGGCGGCGCGGCGCCGAGCACACCAGGTCCTGCGAGTGAACCTGGAACCCGTGGTGAGGCTCCGCCGCTTCCCGGTGCCCCGGGCGTGAGACGCGGCCCCTACGGCGCCTCCTGCCGGCCGCGCTCGCCCTGCGTTGCCCCCTCCGACGGGGCTGCGGCCCAGACTGGGACGGAGCTTCAGCCAGGAGGAATGAACAAGTGTCAGTCGAGTGTTTACAGATCCGGCCAGGACCCTGTCCCCCAGTGCACTTTACGGGCGAAGAAGTCACCGGATGGTTTTCCCTGCTCCGCGCCCTCGGGATGCGGCGCCGCGGTCTGCGACTCTGGGGCAGGTGTGCTCTCTGCTGCCTCCCGGCACGGGGCCTGCACAGGGAGAAGACAGCTGGGCCCGCAGGGGAGGTCCCTTTCCTTCTTTTCCCCCAGACTGAGACGTCTCCAAGACTATAGGGGCAGATCCGTTTTCCCCCTTTGGACTCTACCTCACTGGTCTGGAAGTCCTCCGAAGTCATTATTTTTCCAAAGGAATTTGCTTTCATGCTTGTGTAATAAAGGCAGATTTTATTTGCTTTTTGCCCCCTTCCCCCCCCCCCCTGGTGTTGTTTTGTTTTTTTTTAACTTTTGACTGCCACCCCTCTTCCTGGACAAGAAATTGGACTTGTTTTGAGGTGTTGCACTATAGTTTGTGCTCAGGGTATTCTGAATCCCACTCGTTTCCCAATTTTAACTGGATTCCAAAGCTTTGACCAAGGATATTTTTTAAGAGGTTCAAGCTTATGATTTTGCAAGGATTTGTATGGCTTTGAATTTCGTGGGCTCAGTGATTACAAACAAAGAGATGCAGAGTAAAATTGTTTAAAATTTTTAAAGGTGTTTTTAAAGATTTTATATTGAAATTGAATGTTTATATTTGCTGAGCTCTTAAAGAAAATGATAGAATACTCAAAAGTTTTGTTTAGGAATAGTTGACTTGTTAAATTCTTTTTAATTGAATAAAAATTAAAGTGCATTGAAACCACATGGCTTGTGATGAACGAATGAATGAATTGTAAAGAACTAGTGTTGGTTACAGGGATGAATGAATGACCCTCCATATAGTGGTCTAACATACAAATCCAGCAAAATTACATCAAGGATAATTTTTAAATGGGAGGTGCATATGAGAAAATGTGTGTAAACATTGTTATTAAAATGTTAAACAGAATACCTATTAGAATTCTCAGAACTAGTAAAGATCTTGAGGGGTGGGGGCATTTCTTGATATCCAAATAACAGGTTGAAGTTACTTTGGGCAAAATAGATCTCACTGTCTTTTTTTTTTTTTCCCTTTCCTTCTGTTTTTGTTTTTGTTGTTGGATAACAAGAAATGCCCAGACTAATATTTTTCACTTTCATAAACATCATGACAGCTCACTTTTTTGTTCCATGAATTTCCTTTTTTTATCTAATTTCCATTCATAATTATGTTTGCAGTTGTAGGTCTTTGTTTGACAGCTGAAGACCACAGGAATCAAACAGGCGAGCCACAGAGGACTGACCCTTCTTTACACTTTTATAATAGTGTTTATACCATATGGCCCAGTGTGGAAATCTTGATTATCCAAGTGCCTTTGGTCATTGGTGGCAGCAAGACTTAAATAGTTTTTAGCCAGTGGTGCCACAGCCAGCTTTTACTGCAATACCTAAAAGGTCAAATAGTGTTTTTCTACTACTATTATTTCAAATTTAAGCAATCTGCCATGGAATGATCCATACTGGGCTGGAACTTGGCATATGAAATCCTCAATACTGAGGTTTATCTTTGCATGGCAGCTTCTTAGAATAATGAGAGTTGTAATTTTGGCTCCTGTGTTCCTATAATTCAAATGGCATAGCTTTCTGAAATGAATCTTTCAAGTTTAATAGTCCATTGTAGGAGTTTTGTGACTTTAATTTCAGTGTTCTTGTTTTGTTTTAAAAAAAAAAAAAAAAAAAAGGATTTAATGCCGTTTTCCCAATAAGCTTCATAGTCTCTTATTCACTACTCAATGATAATGCGTTATTACAAACACTGTCACATGAGTAAATAAAAGTGAATAATTACTTAGGAGATGGAGAGTGTTAAATTATATTTGTGTGATAGGAAGCTTAGATATATTCTTTAGGTTGTTAGCTTCCGTTGCCAATTAATTGTATTTCAGATGCTTAGGATTTTCTTCCCAAAAATATATTGTTAACTTTTATAGCTAACTAGCAGCTGAAAATAAATGTATTTGTATTGCTTCATTATTGTATATAGTTTTATATAATTAAAAAATAAAATCCAATGGCCATATTAGAATGTAATTTCAACATAATAGCTTCTCTAGATAGTTTCCCAGAGGATTTTGAAATTAGTCTTAGCTGGGAATGTAACTGCTCAGCACACAACTGAAACATAACTTGACATTGTGCATTTATTTTAACTGAGATTCTTGACATTTTTCCTCTTATGCCTTGTTACTTTTGTGCACTTCAACTTGCATAAATGCTTCTTTGGTGTATTTGGGCTGTCTGATTTCAATTTGGATCTGATTGTCCATCCTGAATTCAATGTTATTTATCTGGTCTATTAAAAAATCTTGCCATTTCTAGTTTGTGAAAGAAGATGTAAAAAACTTTATTTTTGCCAACTTTTCTGTAGCAAAACCTTTGTTACAACTTCTACAATGTGAAGAAACATCTAATATAGTTCAGTAGTGTATTAATTGTAAAGTGAAAATATTTTATGGGTACTTTGGGGAAGAATGTGAAAAGAAATTTGGCAGAGTGGCCTTTACCGGGAGGCATCCATTTACTGTCCTCTAAAGTGAACATGTAGCTTAGTTTGTCTATAGCTTTTGTTGTTGTTGTTGTTTTTTAAGAAAGCCCATCACCTTTATTCATTCTTTTGCCTTCTCTTATATCTCATATGGCACAAGAAGAGGAGAAGCTAGGAGGAAATTTATCACCTTGCTATACTTTTATTTAATCTTCAACTCTTGAGTGCCTAAATGTGGTGACTGACACCTCAAATAACTTTTTGAGATTCCTGATGTCATTTTTATCCTCCTTCCTGTCAACCAGCAGTTTATTTTTCTTACGAAAAGCAGTAGCGTCATGATTTTTGAGGGTAAGCTTCATTGTTGATAGTGCAAAGTGTTCCTGTTGTGGTGTGTATAATTTTGTCCAAGTTTGAGTCCTTTACTGGACAAGTATAACTTAAGCTGGTGGCTGACACCTATTCGTTTGCTATGTGCAAATGTACTCTCTTTTTTTTTAAACTTCAGTAAAGAAGCTTTTAAAATATTTGAATACAAAAAAATCTGAACAATTTTGAACTCAGTTTTCTGTTGTTTGAAGGGTTGCCACAGCACTCTTTGTATTGGTGGTTTTTAATGGACATATTATACATAATATTTCCTTTATTAGTGTGTTTAAAATATTTTTTGATAGACTGTTTTAAGTGCATTAGAAGGCAATTGTTTGTAATGGAACTGAAGTGTTTTCCTGGACAGTTTGATGTGCATATGGTTAAGATTTACAATCTGATTGTACTTTGCTTTTTAACTTATTAACTGTAAATAAATTTTAGAGAATACACAGTGTCTGGTTTTTCTAATGATGTTGAAAGTTTTGAAATGGGATATTATGTGTTTGCATGTTGAGAAAGATCCTAATTTACAATTTTATAAATTTTTACTATTTTTTGCAAACTTCAAACTCCTGGAAGTCTTGAATTTTCTGTTTTGTAATATCTTAGGAATCTATGTTCCATCAACTCTTTAATTATCTAATGAATCTCCTGGGGTAGTTCTTCATGCCCAAGCCATTACCAAGTTTGCCAACGATAAAGACTCCTTTAAAAATGCATCAAAATTCAGAGATCTAAATCCTGACCCCAAATCCCCCTGTGGTGGTGATAAAATGTCTAAACTTCACATTTTTATAGTGTGAAAGATGTACAACTGTCCATATGAATAGCACCAGTAAAGGCTCTTCCACAGAATAAGGATAGGGCCAGGATTTCCATGACTGTCTAGAAGGTAGAAGGTGGAATATCAGCAAATTCTACAGCGTGGGCAGGATTCATAGTAGTGTGTGGCCTGAATTTGTCTTTGTACCTGAGTTCCCATCAGTAATGGGAGGCAACATAGTGTAATATCTCTGGAGTCACAGTGCCTGGAGTGAAATTATGACATCACCACTTGCAAACTTTGAAACTAGGTAAGTTACTTACACTCTAGGTAGGCTAGCCTTAGCCTTCCAAATATCGTTAGTAATATAAACTATTGGGCTGTTGTAAGGATTAAAAGAGGTCTTAATGCTATACCTGTAGAGAGTACTTAAGTGTTATTAATTGGAGGTGTGTGCTGAGAATAAGTATATATGCTGAGAGTGGTTATTTGGCAGTTTAGCTCCCCAGCCTTCTCAGAATCTTGAGAATAAAATGTGGTCTGAGAAAGCTGAAAGATAAATTGAGAGGAAGCATTTGTAGTTGGAAGAAGAGAAAACAGAAATCTATGTACTTTTTAAACTTGCTGATAAATGACAGTAGGAGGTTGGCCTAAGTTGATTTGTTAGGCAGCTTTCACTGTTAAAGTTTGTCTAGGCTTTCTGGGGAAAAATGGGTCTTTAATAATGATATCTCTGAACAATATTTAAAATATGCCGTTCTGTATTTTAAACTACCCAAGAATTTACAAAGGAAATAGATTATAAAGTTACTGATCCAAGAATTTTTGCACTAAATTTTCACTCTTAGTTCACAAGTGTTGCTTAAGAACCATGTTAATTTATGCGAACAGAACCAAGTTGGAATAGGCTTGTATGAGGTTTGTACTTCCTGTGTTAAAGGAAACAAAATGAGTACAACAGCTATATTTAAAACAACAGAAAATTATTACTAAAAGTAAAACTATCCTCTTATTTAAAGAACTGACACACTCATTTTTAGATGTTGGATATAAAGCCTGTAGTTAAGTTCTAATTCCTCTTAGCACAAAGAGTAACAGCATATTTAACTTGATGAGCAAGCCAAAGTTGCAGTATCTGAAGTTGACATGAGAGAATTTCCTGGCAGAGCATTGGATGGAAGTTATCCAGGAGCAAGAAGCTCAAAATTGAGCTTGATTGCAAATTTTACAAAAGCAATGATTTCTCACTGTCAGCACTTTCTTATGACTTGGTTGATATCATTCTAAACCATGATCTATAAAATAATAAATACACCTGAAGCCCAACTGGAAGGTGAAGATCATAACACTGGAATCAAAACTGGTCTTGGTTTTGCTCTGAAATTATTTATAAAATTGAATTCATAAAATCCAAACATTAAGTTGAGAGTCTTCCAAGTAGTAAAATTAATTGTGTAAAAATATATATGTATTTCTCTATTCTAGGATTTTCTCAAGTACATTTTTCCTTATTTAACTTTAAATATTTACTAGAAAGAGTATATTAAAAAGGCCATGCAGGATTCTAACTCTTGCAGATTAAAAACATTTTTTGAGGTATAACATACATGTAAAAAGCAAATATAAGTGTATAATTTGATGAGTTTTCATAAATTGAATACACTCATAGAACTGCCCCAGAAGTCCCCTGCGTTGTCGCTGCACTACCACCAGCCACTATAGTACTCCTTCAAGATAACCATTATCCTGACCTCTTACAGCACAGATTATTTTTGTTTGGTTTTGTACATGAAATTATGTGTCACATGCCTAGTGTTTTTCACTCAAAATTATGTTTGTGAGATACATTTGTGTTGTTGCTTGTAGTTGCAGATCATTTATTTACGTTAGTGTATAGACTTCCGTAGTATGAATATTCTATGATATATTGTTTAATTCTTGATGTGCATTTGAGTAGATTCCATCTTGGAGCAATTATGAATAAAGCTTCAATGAACATTCTAGAATATGTCTTTTGGTGAACATATAAACTGTATTTTTTAGGATGTGTATATATAGGAGTGAATTTTCTGGGTCACAGGATATGCAAATTATTAGCTGTGGCAGATACTGCCAAGCAGTTTTTCCAAAGGGGTTATTTTAATTTATTTGAACTCTTTCATAGTAATATAGTAGTGTCTGAGAGTCCCAGATACTGCATATGCTTATTAACACTTGGTATTTTCATTTTCAGTCTTTCTCATTTTAGCCACTCTTGTAGTAGATCGATCTTTTTAAAAATTAGAAACATTTTAATCCAAGTAATGCATACACAATTTTTAAAAAAATTTAAATAACAAATTGCACATAAGGGCTTACAATAAAAAACAAAAAGCCCTCCCACTCAATACTACCTTGTTCTGGTTTTCCATTCATTTGTTTTCTCCATAATTCTAAATAATATGCTATATTGCTCTTTCTTGATTTATCAGTTTTAGGCATTATCAACTGACTTTCTAAATGAAGATGGGATGCAATTTACCTACACCACCCCTCTTCTCTCCTCCCAATATATTTATATTACTCAGTTCTTCTCGTGGTTAATGTATCAGTCAGAGTCCAGGCAGAAAACAAGAGTCCCCATAAGTAGTGTAAACATTTACACAGGTGGTGGAAGACCCCAGAAGGCAAAGGATGGTAAAGCAACCCAGAATTAGTAACATCCAGAGGTTATTTCTACCTCCAGGTCTGGAGAAATACAGGACCACAACCAGGGTTGTCTAGTAGAAGCTAGAGTCACACAAGGGGCTCTTCAGAGAGGAGTTGGAATCTCTGGGGAGATAGTATCACTGCTAGAAAGTTGAGTAGGAGAGAAAAATATCTGGCCTTAGACCTTCCTTCCTCTTTCTACTGCCTCCATTGGTCAAGCACTCTGGAAGCCAGTTGGCAAGGAATCTGGGAAGTGTAGTTTTCAGAAGTGCAGGATCTGGATTGGAAAGCAAACAGGCAATATGTATGCTGTTATATTTGTCACTAAATGAGCTACTAAAGTCTTTGTTAGCTGTTTTATCAATTTTTACTCTCTACACTGTAACGAAGTATATAAGTACCTTTATCCTTTCCTGCACTTTTCTTTCCCCTTCTCCTTCTGCCAGCTTTTGACCTTACTTTATCATTGTTGACATTTTTATTCTGACCTCCAATGAAGTCTATTTTTAGATTGTTTTGGGTTGATTATAAAAATTGAAAACCAATAAATCATTTACATTATTATGGCTATGTAGATTCAATACTGGACCCAGTAATCTCTTAGAATTACTGATCCTTTTATGCAACACTTGGACTTCTTGAATGAGGACACCCCTAGCATTAGTGTGAAATGGATTCTTTTTTCTTTACACTACATAAATGCTATAAACCATCCATGATTTTGTTGGTTCATTAAGGCTAGGATCTTCTTATGGATATCTTGGGATTTCCTGGATTTTCTAATTGCTCTTCTTTGTCTTCTTGCAGATTATTTCAGTGTTTCCAAATCATGCCATCTATTAAGTTATCTTATTTTTCCCCTTGAAATTCTCTTATTGGATTCCTCTCCTCTCCTGCTGCAGTTTAGACTGGTGACTTTCTAGGTCTGTTTCGCAGGTTTCATCCTGAAGCTTTCCTTTGCAGCTTTCCTAGATTTGGTT
The DNA here is from genome assembly GCA_026826555.1 of Tolypeutes matacus. Taxonomy (NCBI): domain Eukaryota; kingdom Metazoa; phylum Chordata; class Mammalia; order Cingulata; family Chlamyphoridae; genus Tolypeutes; species Tolypeutes matacus. The sequence goes on from JAKSZT010053770.1 coordinate 24,039,709, forward strand.
CCACAGTTCTATAGTAACCATAACTCTCTTGGAAGACAGGGAATATTTAAGAGCATGGGCTATGTGATCAGCCAGCCTGGGGTTAGATCTTAGTCCTACCAATTACCAAATGTGAGGCCTCAGGTCAGTTATTTAGCCTCTTTATAATTCAATTCCCTCATCTACAAAATAATGATGATGATGATGTTGATGATAGTATATATTTCACAGAGTTGCTGTGTAGTTAAATGTGACAATACATGAAAAACACCCAGAGCAGTGCTTCATATAAAATAAGCACTCAGTTAATGTTACCTATTATTGTTATTCTTCTCCCTTGATTTCTTCCCTTCATGTTTTGCTGGAGTACATCCTCAATAACTTCCTAATAAAGACTGAATAGAGTCGATTTTTCTGAGGCTTTTTATGACAATATCTTTCTTCTGCCTTTACATTTGACAATTTGGATAAAGAATTCTAGGTTGTAATGGCTAGTTAGCCCTTCCTTATATGGCACCAGACTATAACACTGTTGGAATTATCATTCCTGCTTTTTATAGTTTTTCTGACTCATGCTGTCACTTTTACCTTATTCCATTCTTTTGAAGCGAGTCACCAGTTACAGGGGAATTGGACTCCAGTTTTTGAAAGGACTTAAAAAGAATTTATGAACATATTTTAAGCCCCCATCTGCCCTATGGTCTCAAATTATTTGCTTTCTTCCCACATGCAAAATATACTTACTCATCTTCTAAGAATCCTCCCCACTCTCAAAATCCTAACCTTTTGCAACATCTGCTCAAAGTCCAGGAGGTTGTCATCTAAACCAGGTCCAGGTGTGGATGGTAGTCCTCAGGTGAAATTTCTTCAGGAAAGCTCCTTGAGTGCACTTCCTTTCAATCGGAAGGCCTGTGAATTAAAGATACAACTCACCCACCATGATGGGTCAGGGACAGGATAATCAGAATAGAATTGTGTGTTTAAAAAGTTGCTGCTGGGAAGTGGATGTGGCTCAAGTGATTGGACTCCCGTCTACCATATGGGAGGTCTAGGGTTCGATTCCTGGGGTCTCCTGGTGAAAAGTAAGCTGGCCCGTGAGGCGAGCTGGCCCGAGTGGCATGCTGGCCCATGCGGAGAGCTAGCGCAGCGAGATGACGCAACAAAAAGATACACAGAAGAGAGACAATAGGAGAAGCAACCACCAGGGAGCTGAGGTGGCACAAGAGATTCAGTGCCTCTCTCCACTCCAGAAGGTCCCAGGATCGGTTCCCAGTGCCGCCTAAAGTAGAAGACGAGCAAGACAGCAAGTGCAAAACAACAAGGGGGGGGGAGGGGGAGAAATAAATCTTTTAAAAAAAAAGTTACTGCTGATAAGACTGTAACACTATCTTTAGAAAGATTGCTTTGTGTAATGCTATTCTTCCTTTGTTCTAAAAAGTTGAAGTATTTTTCCCTCTACTTTTAACCTAAAATGAAAAGACATTTTTCTACATTGCCTTCTTACTATTTTAAAGCTTAACTTTTAAAAAGTCTTTTGTGTATGTTATTTTCCTCTCCATCCTTTGTACAAAACAAGCTCTGAAATTGAAAATAATATTTACTATTGTTAACCTAAGTCCAATGAACTTAATAAACTCAAAAAAACCAAGCATTTGAGGAGACTTTGAGTTTCCCTCTCAGAGTTTCTTTTCTAGCCCTTGGACAGGGTTCTATTTAAATAATTCATAACATAGCAGAGACCCTGCCTCTGGTTGGAACTCTGTCTGATTTGACCTTATCTGCTGATAATTCTAGAAATCTAAGATTGCAGGGAAAGGAAGGTGTTGAAGAAGCGAAGAATGTTCAGATTTACTTGAAGCCAACTGAGAGGAGAAAATTTCTACCTTGGAAGGATTAGGTTTATCAGGGCTCAGCTCTCAAAAGTTGTAGAATTAATGAAAAATGTACTCATGAGAACCCATGATTGCTCCAGAACTCTAAAAGAGATTTGTTCCTTTTTTCTATTAAGCAAAGGGCTGTGGAGGGATATTTACTTCATCCTTATATGTCCACAATACTTCATACAAAGCTCTGTTACATACCTTATGGTAGAATTACCTCCTGTGTGTCTCTCTCTCCCCTCCTAAATTGTGAAGTCTTCCTTGGCAGGACTCATCTTTCTCATCTTTGTATTATTCCAACAATGCTGGTCATATGTGAAGGGTTCAGCAAATATTTAATGCATGCATTGTGTTCATGGAGTTCAGACAAACCCAGCAATGTTTGGTGCTTCAATATTATGTATAACAAGAGCAATCTATAATGGAGTTATAATATTTTTTAAAGAAATCTGTGTAATAAACTTGATGAATTCCTAGCATCTTGTGAGTAAATGAATTGGCTGAAGACATTGACACCTCCTGTGATTTTACTTGCAGCATAATAGCACTTAATCATCACTGCCTCAGAGACCGTAGCAAAAGGCAGTGTGTTCAGTGGCTAAGAGGATGATGGCCCCTGGTCCAGCTGCTTGGGTTCAGAGTCCTGCCTCCCTCTCTTCTAGCTGCAGACCAATGGGCATGCTACTTATGCTCTAGTCCCTCAGTTTATTCAGTTGTAAAACTAGGCACAGTATAACACCTACCTCATCGGGCTCTTGAGAGAGTTAAATGTGGTAACACATGTAAAACATTTAGAGTCGTACTTGGAATTGGTTAGCCTTGAATTTATAAATGTTAGCTTTTTTAGTAGTAATGTAAAAAAAATTTTTATAGAGTCTTAGGCTACTTACTTGCAATTTTCATATTGGCATGAGTTGTAACTGTGGTACATAAAATGCCATATTAAACTCAAACATTATTTGGGAGAATGAGAGCAAATTCATTAATAGTGCTATGTGCAAAAGATACTTTAGCTACTGTGATGAGTACAAAGATGCACAAAGTGTGCCCCCAGCACAAACTGAATAACAAAATGATCAGAAATACATAAGATAATAAAAGAAACAAACATTCATTTATTTCTTACCATACACCAGGCACTATTCAAGGCACTTTACATATGTTTTTCTTTTAAGCAAAACTCAACTATCTTATGAGATAGTATTATTTCCATTTAACAAATAAACTAAAGCTTAGAGAGGTTAAGAAATTTGCCAAATATCACACATCTAAGTAGCCAAGTTAGGATTTGAACCCACATCTATCTTATCCCACTTCCTCCACTAATCTTTAAAAACATGTTTGGAGGAAGTGCAATAAATTAATGACCCCTTAGAGATACCTACTATAGGACTGTGAAATCTCAAGGTGGAAAAAAAATATCAAAGCACCCTGTTTTATTCACCTTGGTATTTTTCAAGGAGTGTACGTTGAATGTTGGTGCTCAACCAGTGTTTGTAGAATGAATAAGTTTATGGGTGAATGAACAGAAGGATGGATTCCTTTGCTCCCACCGTTAGATTTGATTTGGCTGCCTTTACCACAATCAGGGTATATTTCCCCGAGGACTCAAGGCAATCTGGCTTATGGTCTAAAGCAGGTGATAGGGAGAGAACGTTATTTAATGTAACATTTGTCTCAAATAACTTGTAAGCAAGTCAAAGGCAGACTTCACAAATCTACACATGTAATGTCATAGGCAGTTTTAAGACCCTCACCCCTAACTAGATTGTCATCTTAGAGTCTTTCTGTATTGGAATTCTTCAGGCCCTATTGCAGAAACTTCTTCCAGTTTATAATGATATCTATTCTGGTCTGCTACAAGACAAAGTGGACTAGGTTATGAATGTATTTTAATTCCCTTTACCTCCTAAAAACCTTTGTAAAGTTTTTATTGGCAGATTTTAATTGGATGAACCATAGAGCTGACAAAATAACAACAACAACAGAATAATAGACATGGGATCAAAGAAATACTGAGATACTGAAATAAGGACAGTGTATGTGGGAGTAGATGTGGAGTGGTGGTGAGAAAGAGAGTGGGTTACTCAGAAGGAGAGTCTTTGAATGGAAAGTTCACATCCTAGCAGAGGTGCAGAGTTGGCCCTTGCTTTCCTTTGTGCCAGAACTTCTTATTACCAGCACACGGCTCCCATTAAATATACACTTCACAACTGTATGCTGGATCAGTTGCCCCTTGCCATCATGGGAGAAAACACCAACAGAATACTCTTGTTCTCTTGCCCTGTAATGTTTAACCTCTGGCCAGTTTTGCTAAAATCATCTATTTTCCTCAGAACACCACAGAACAGGTAGATTCACCACTGCTCCTCTGCTGTACTTTGCTCTCTTTCTTCTTCTTAGTTCATTTATCCACCCCTGGCTTTATTAAGCCATTCACCAAAAATTTGAGGACCTCTATGTGCCAGGTTCTGTTCTAGAAAGTAAAATTCCTGTCCCCCTGGCTCTTACAGACTAGTGAATCCTTCTTATTTATATTTTTCACTTGAGCTACTATACCAGGCAGGTCACTCCATAATCCTCTGTTACTTTCTCATTGTCATATGTGTGGTGACTGCATGCTTCTTTTCTCTGTGTATAGGTTGGAATTCAATGTCTTGAGGATATGGATGGTTATAGTGGAAGGACTCCTGGATGTGTCTATTATTAATCATACAGATTTTTTCAAAAAAGTTAGTTTCCTCTTGAGCTGGATATTTAAAACAAAGCCAAACAAACCAGAAAGGACTCATCAAAATTGCATGTGCTAAGGCTTTGACAAACATTCAATAGCTTTTTTGCTTTATTTTTTTAAGTCAAGTTTATTGAGGTATCTTTTATATATAATAAATTCGCTCAAGGGACAACGCAGTTGGGTAATTCCCCAACTTGGGGACAAATGCAGAGTGGGCTATAGGGCCTCCTGGTGTGGAGGGTGACTGTTGGGACACACAGAGCAGACTGAGGGCTCCACTGCATGTCCTCAGGACCACATGAGCAGGAGGGTGGAGGAGCTGCCACCACGATGGACCTGCTGTAGACATGGCAGCTAAAGGGTCTCCATCACTCCTTGACTCCTTTGATGCTTGAACGCTCTTTTTGAGGATTAAAGTACAGCCATCCTGGACCATGAAAGGTGCAGCTCAAGAGGATCTTCTAGAAATAATTCAGCCCAGGGTGCTCATTTCACAGATATGGTCCAGTGAACCGAAAGCTTTGCCAGGGTTGCTCAGCTTATGAGTTGTAGAGCCCTATAGGATGGGAACACACATCTGATTCTCTGTTGTTTTTTTCCTGCTGATTCATTTGCCTGGGAGGGCTTAGCCCTTCTTGGACTTTTACTGTATAGAGTGTTTTGCTGTAGGAATCAAACATGGGATTGGTTTCTCAGGTAGTTGGAGCTGCCTCAGTGACAGAGGGGAGGGAGGGATGTGAGAAGCTGGGAGGCCTGGAAGGAAAATAGCCACTGAAGCACCAGCTCCAGGAGAGGGGGCCTGAGGGGAATTCTCTTCTCTGCTTCCTTCAGTTTTGCTTCAGGCTGGTCTCATTAAGGGAAGCCTGGTCCTGAGTCCGCCTCAGAGAATTCAAGCCCTGAGAGGAAGTGTTTGGCTTTGTCCAAAACCAAACAGTTGACTTATGGAAATTAGGGTCTGCCTTTCGTTGATTACTTGGTGGTGTACCCATAACAGTAGTCTGTGGGAAAGGTGTGTGAGTGTGTGCATGCGTGTGTGCACACACGTGTATGTGTGTGTATGTGAGAGAGGGAGAGAAGAGAGGGAGGGAGAATTACAGGGGAGGGATAGGATGTTTATTTTGATTGTCTATTGAAAATATGGCATTTTACTTTAGAAAAAGAAGAAGTCCTAAGTAATAATAATAGTAAATTAGTCCTGGGAATTGATTGTTGTACTAATGTATCACATGTAGTACTGTATTACATGTAATTTATTTTTTAGCAATTAAAAAAAGTCTTCTAAATAATTTTCCTTGATTTTAGAGGTTGGCTTTTTTCTCCTCTGAATCCTGGAAGATGTAATAGAATATTAAGGATGGTTTGGAATGGAGCCTTCATTCATGTGATTTTTAATTCATTTCACAGATCAGGGATTCTGGCTGGAGAACCCTGAAAGGTACAATCAATTCTGTCAACCCCGCCAAGGCAGAGCAGAGAGCAAGGCAAATTGGGGCAAGCATGGAGAGGGCAAGATGTGGAGCCTGAGTTCACAGTCAACACAGCTACCAACCACCTCAGAGAATTTGGGCAAGTCAGTCTTGTCCTCAGGGCTAAATGAGCATCAAATTTCCTTCTCATTCCAGAAGTTTCATGATGCTAAAATTCCACATGAATTCCACACAATCAGAATTCATGCCTGGATGAATAATTCAGAAAAGAGAAGGGCTTCAGATGAAGTAATTCAGACAATTTTCATCTTTCAAGTCAGTGATGGAAAATGGTGATCAGGACTCCAGAATCACATGGTTGAAGTTCAGAAATTTTATTTATTCAGCATGAGAGCATTTTGAAACTAAATTCAATCTTATCAAGATTTAGTTCTAGTTCTATTTTGGACACTTTTTATTTAAAATATTAGGTAAGCAATGTCTTTATGTAGTTATAGAAGAGCTAATATGTGAATAGGGACATCACTAGAAAATTAATGAATAAGGTTTTTGTTTCTATTGTAAAGGAAAATCATCTATTAGCAAAAACTGTGTCTTGTTTGAAAGAATATTGTGAGCCTAGGATCCTTTGTGCTATACAGGATTTGTAACATGGAAATATTCTCATAAAAATCCCAACATTCTTACTCATGGGCACTTAGTTGAAATAAAAGATTGGTTTTGAAATTAGAAGTGTAAGTAGGATTCTAATAAATTATTTTGCTAATTATTCTTCATTATGCAAGGTAATTTATTATACATGAAAAAACTAATCTCTCTTCATAAGGAAAACTACTTTTCAAGAAAACTTTTTGTAGAAGGTTACAGGAAATGTTGCAAAAGACTCTTTTTCCTATAGAGTTGTCCATTTTTTTTCACCAACCCACAGATCTTTTTCTGATATTTTAGTATTGGGTCCTAGATATGAGAATTATGGTGCTACCTCCTGAAAATACTTTGAGTAAGTCTCTTTTTGCATGATTGCTTCATGTTTTGTTTTTTTAAAAAGCTATATATAAGATTTATTATAGACCCACTGTTATGATGGTAGATGTATAAATTGTTTTCACCTTTTCTGGAAAGCAAATTGGCACTAAATATCCAGAACCTTAAACTACTGAGCATACTTGGCTCCGTAATTTTGCATTTAGAATTTTGTTCTAGTGCAATAATCAGAGATGAAGGATAAAATGGGTGTATAAAGACACTTATACAGGAATAAGAATATATATAAGAACATTGGAAATAAGTCCAATAGTAGGGCAGTAGTTAAATGAGTTATGATATAACCACACAATGAAATTTTATGTCGTCATTGAAATCATGTTTTTGTGGCATATTTAGTGCTCTAACATTAAGTGAAGAAGAAAAGTAGTAGAAGATATGGTCCCAGCTTTATTTTTTTTAAGTCAAGTTTATTGAGATATACTTTATATTCAGTAAAATTCTCCCTGTACAGTTATACAGTTTGATGAGTTTTGACAAATGTATACAGTTGTGTTACCACCACCACAATCAAGATGTGTACTCCTTCTTTACCCCCAAAAGTCTCCTTATGCACCTTTCTAGTCAATACCCTTCTTCCACTCCTAGTCCCTGGAAAACTATAGCTTTACATTTTCTAGAATGTCATGTAAATGGAATTATACAGTACATGGGTTTTTGTGTTTGGCTTCTCTTTCACTTACCATAATGACGTTGAATTTCATGTTGAGTTTATCAGTACCAGTATCAATCCTTTAATTGCTGCGTAGTATTATATTGTATGGATTTATCACAATTTGCTCCTTTACCAGTTGATGGCCATTTGGGTTGTGTCCATTTTTTTGATGATCATTATCATTTCTGTACAGGATATAATGTTTTCATTTCTTTTGAGTAAACACCTTAGGAGAGGGGTTACTGGCTCATATGGTAAGTGCATGTTTAAGAAACTGCCAAAATCTTTTGTAAAGTATCTGTAACCATTTTGCATTCCTACTAGCAATGTAGGAGAATTCTAGTTGTTCTGCCAGCTCTTGGTATTGTCAGATTTTAAATTTTAGTTATTTTAATAGGTGTGTGGTGGGATCTCATTTACCTAATGACTGATGGCAGTGACCACTTTTTTATATGCTTATGAGCCACCCGTATATCTTCTTTGGTAAAGTATCTATTCAAATCTTTTAAAATTTGAATTTTCTGTTTTCTTATGAGAATTCTTTATACATGCTGTATACAAGTCCTTTGTTGACTATATGATTTGCAGATATTTTCTCCCAGTTTGTAGCTTGTCTTTTCATTTTCATAATAATGTCTTTCAAAGAGCAAAAGTTTTTAATTTATCAATTTATGCATTTTTATTCATGGCTTCTGCTTTTTTATAATAAAAATCTTTTTAGAATAGTTTTAGATTTTACAGAAAAAATAGTACAGAGTTCCCAAATACTTCACACTTGGCTTTTCCTATAATTACCATTAATACAGTACATTTGTCACAACCAATGAATATGGTTTATGCTTTTTGTGACCCACCTAAGACATGCTTGCCTACCCCAAAGCTACAATGATTTTCCATGAATTTATATAGAAATTTTATAGTTTTAGCCTTTAAGATTAGGTCTATAATACATTTTGAGTTAATATTTATGTATAGTTTGAGTTAATGTTGAGAATCATTTTTTTTCTATGTGGATGTTCAGTTGTTCCAACACCATTTGCTGAATAGACCTTTTTATTGTTATAAACATGAATCTATATAGAAAAATTTTGACAGATATCCTTGAATGGTGGTGTACAATTTTTTTTTACTATCTATATTTTCTATATGTCTCAACAATTAGCATGAGTATGTAGAAGTTCTGAGTGAGCAGAAACAAGATGGTGATGAGAAAAATGAAAATAAGCTCAGTGATAGTGAAACAAGGTGCCTTAGAAGCTGAGACTGTGAGAAGCTGACTTAGGAAGGAGGGATCAGCTGGTGCACGTTGCTGAGGGGATGACCCAATAACTCCATCATCCACTTGTCAATTTTTGATCTATATTGCAGTGTCTGGGAGGCCTGCTCTGATGTGGCTCCTCCTTTGGTATGCAGTCTGGTTCAGTAGTTGAGAATCCTGTATTCTTTTATTTCCACATCCACTTTAGAATAAACTTAAGGCAATTTGAGTGGGTCTCTGTTTCTTGGATCCTAATGGAAACTTTCCATCAAACCTACACACAAAGCAGGTATGTTTATGTGGTGTAAAATGAATGAGTAAAGAAAAAGATGTACTCGCCCTAAAATTTCTCCTCTAGAGTTTGACCTCCATGTCTGATATTAGAGCTATGTCTTCTATTACAGCATATTTCTGATGTTTGTAAATATATTGCTAAGGTCAGGGGATAACGTATTATTTTTCAGATTATCTCACTTCAGAGATCAGATTTCTGAAGAAGTAAATTTTGATTTGGGGTGGAGAGAAAGGGCTGCAAGTAGAAATTTTCTCAGCACAGGCCAACATCTGAGCCTGTGAAACTACTTGGGAGACAGTTATCAAAGACAGCATAAGAGTCACCAAAAGTCCGATTTTGCATACATGAGACATACAGTGTCACGGTTAAGATCACGGGCTGAGGAGTCAGAATGCCTGGATTTAAAGTGTGCCTCCGCCACAGTGTTGGCCGTGTGAACTTGAGCAAGTTGCAAAGCTCCCTTTGCCTCAGTTACTCTGGTTTCTTCTGCAAACAAGGGTGATTGCATGGGTTCCAGTTAGGAAATGTGCCTGGCATGGAGTGTGTGCCCCGTAGTATTAGCTCTACTCATTGCTTCCTCATGTGCCCCAGCACTCACGCGGATGGCTCGGATTTCCAGGCTGACTGTTCACTTTGCGGTGAAGGCCGCCTTTTCACCGAGCCCCTAAGCCATCCCATCTGTTCAGCGGTCTCTGTCTCCCCGTGTGGTTTCCCTCCTCCTTTTTAAGGCCCTTAATTAGTTTTCGGTGATAGAGTGATCAGCACCACCTGAGCATCAGTTATTAGCAATAACTGCTGCTCCTCTGAGTAGCTTTGGCATACTAATTATTTCCAAATAAGGGGAGTTTTCTGCAGCTCTGATTACCAGAGCGTATTTTACAGTTTTTGCTTTGCTTTGAAATCACTTGCCTCAGGGTCATCCAGTAGCTCAAAGAACACCTGCAATAACTTTGGGATACAATTCCTTTAAAAATTTTTTTTCTTTTTAGTTTTTAACTCCAGTGTATTATTATTATTACTATTATTTTGGGGGCATCCCATTGGGAAGTTCTATTTCTTCTATTTGCTGGCTTATGTTTCCTAGCTAGCCAATTAATTGTTCAATAGATGCTATCTCAGGGCATTGTAGCTCTTTGCCAGGCATTACTGTTGTACCAGGTCTAGCATGTTAATTCTTTCACTGACTTTCTCTCCAGGGCGCACACAACAAAGATAACAGGCCAAAGGAGTTACTGAGTTGAAACAGCTAAAAATGCAATTAAACTAGGATGTGTTGACTACCTACTTGAGGCAGTAGGTGTAGTAGTTAGGGCAGGAGACACAGAATTGAACCATAAATGAATGCAGTGGGCTGGGTATAAGAAAAAAAAATCTGTTGCCAGCACCATACTTAAACTTTATTTTTACTAAACTGTTATATGTAATATAATAAAACACATGCTTTTGGATGCTTATTTTAATATTCACGCTGAGTCTCTGTGTTGCGGATAACACAGGGAGTGGTGTACATGCTTAATCTAAAGGGATAGAGCTATTTAGATCAGCTCAGACTGATTTTTAAAATTTGTAGCATTTTGTACAACAGAAGTATTTCACAATTAATTCATTTTTAGAATGCAATAATTGTAATAGTCCAGGAGGGGTAAAAGTGATTGAAACTAGAGTGGGGAGGTTGTATAGATAGAAAAATGAGGGCAGATTTGATTTAATGCTTTTTTGATTTTTAATTGATTTAACATACTACAAAATTAACTTTTGGGGGGTGTACAGTATAAGTTGTAACACATGTATCAGCTCCTATAAACACCACCCCAGTCAGGATATAGAACAATTCTATCACTCCCCTAAATTCTCCCGTGCTGCCCCTCCCAAACCCTAACCCCTGACAACCACTGATCTATTTGTTTTCCATCCCTATACTTTTGCTTTTTCCAGAACGTCATATAAATGGAACCTTATTGTATTTAACTTTTTGAGACTGGTTTCTTTTACTCAGTACAATGCCTTTGAGATTCATCCATGTTATTCATATATCAACAGTTGATTCCTTTTTTTTTGCCGAGTAATATTCCATTGCGTGATGTACCCGGGTTCCTTGATCCCTTCACCAGTTGAAGGACATCTGCATTGTTTCCAGCTTTTGCCAATTATGAGTAGAGCTGCTATAAACATCCATGTACAGGTTTTTCTATGAATATAAGTTTTTACTTTTTTAGGTAAATACCTAGGCGTGTGATTGATGGATCATACGTTAAGTCTCTGCTTAACTTTATGAGAAACTGCCAAACTGTAATCCAGAGTGGATGTACCTTCTCGTATTCCCACCAGCAATACATGAGAATTGCAGGTATTCTCCATACTTGCCTGTATATGGTATTGTTATTTTTGTTTGTTTTTAGCCATTCTAATAGGTGTGTAGTGGTACCTAATTGTGGATTTAAATCGCATTTCCCTGAAGACTCATATATTGAATAACATATTTGTTATTCATATATCTTCTTCGGTGAAGTTTGTGCTCAAATTTTTGTCCCCCCTTTGTTCCCCTAGTGTTGAGTTTTAAGAGGTTTTAAAACATACATAATATATGATATATATATTCTGGATGCAAGATCATTGCTGAATATGATTTGCAAATGTTTTCTCCAAATCAGTAGCTTGTCTTTTTATTCTAACAGTGCCTTTGACAGAGAAAAGTTTTAATTTTGGTGAAGTCCTATTCATCAATTTTTTTTCTTTTATGGATCATGCTCTTGGTATCATGTCTAAGGAGACTTCTATATTCTCTTCTAAAAGTTTTATAGTTTTATGTTTTCCATTTAGATCTATGATTCATCTTGATTTGATTGTTGTAGACAATATAAGGTATAGGTCGAGGATGTTTTTGTATTTTGTTTTTTGGTATATTTTTAAAATGGATGTCCAGTGGTTCCAAACACAGTTTTTTGAAAAGACTCTGCTCTTTCTATCAATCTGCATTGTACCTTTGTCAAGTCAATTGGATGTGTTTATGTGAGTATTCCAGGCCTCTCCATTCTGTTCCATTGATCTATGTATTTATCCTTTCACTGTATCATTATTCTGTAGTATTTAGTAAGTCTTAAAAACTTAGGTAGCCCTCCAGCTTTTTTTTTAATTTTCAGAATTATTTCAGCTATTCTAGTTCCTTTATCTTTGTGTATATATTTTAAAGTCAGCTTGTTTCTATCTATAAAAAAAATCCTGCTGGGATTTTGTTTGGAATTGCATTAAATATGCAACTCAATTTGTAGAGAATTGACATCTTAACTGGGTTGGGTCTTCAAGTCTATGTAAACAAAATGTCTATTTAATTAGGTCTCTTTGATTTTGTTCAACACCATTTTGTAGTTTTCAGCATACAGATCCTGCATGTGTTTTGTTAGATTTATACCTAAGTATTTCATTTTTGGAGCTATTGTAAATGGAATTATTTAATTTCAGTTTCCAATTTTTCATTACTAGTAAATAGAAATAAGATTGATTTTTGTGTGTTGGCCTTGTATTCTGAGACCTTGTTAAACTCACTTATTAATTCCAGAAGCTTTGTTGTAGATTTCTTAACATTTTCTTCTTAGACAATTAGTTATTAGTGACCATTTTATTTCTTCCTTCCCAGTCTGTATACCTTTTATTTATTTTTCTTACCTAATTGTACTGACTAGAACTTCCAGAATCTTGTTGAATAGGAGTGGTGAGAATAGACCTCCTTGCTTAGTTCCTGATCTTACGGGGAAAGTATTCAGTCTTTCATCATTAATTATGATTTGAGATGTGGAATTTTGTAGTTTTTTAGTTTTTGTGAATGGTTCTTTATCAGGTTAACAAAGTTCCCTTTATTTCTAGTTTGCTAAAAGTTTTTATTTTTATCATAAATGAATGTTGATTTTTTTTTCCTCAAGTGATATGATCATGTGTGTTTTCTTGTTTAGTTTGTTCATATGGTAGATTACATGATTGATTTTTGCATATTGAACCAGCCTTATATTTCTGGAAAAAACCCACTTGGTCATGTTGTATTATTCCGGATTTGATTTGCTAGTATTGTATTGAGTATTTTTACATGCTATGCTCATGAAGAAATGGCTCTGGATTTTTTTTCTTGACCTATCTTTGTCTGGTTTTGATATCAATATATAGCCCATCTCGTAAAAGGAATTAGTAAGTGTACTTGCCTCTTTTATTTTCTTTAGGAGATTGTGTAAAGCTGATGTTATTTCTTCTTTAAATATTTGGCAGAATTCACTGGTGAAACCATCTGGGCCTGGATTTTTCTTTATCCGAAGGCTTTTAATTACAAATTCAATTTCCTTAATAGATATAGGGCTATGCAGGTTTTTATTTCTTGGATAAGTTTTGGTAGTTTATGGCTTCAAGAAATTGGTCAAGAAATTTCGTCTAACTTGTTGTAGTATTCCCTTGTTACCACCTCTTAGTGACTGTGGACTCTGTAGTGCTATCCTATTTTTCAATCCTGATGTTCAATCCTGGTGATTTGTGTCTTCTCTCTTATTTTCAGTATGGCTAGAGATTTATCAATTTTATTAATATTTTCAATGAACCCAGCTTTGGTTTTCTACATTGTTTTTCTGCTTCCAATTATAAAGATTTCCACTTTCATCTTTATTATTTCCTTTCTTCTGCTTCTTTGGGTTAATTTTCCTGAGAGTGGACACTTAGATTATTGACTTGAGACCTTTTATTTTTCTTATATAAGCATTTAATTTGATGGATTTCCTTCTAAGCACTGCTTTATCTTGATCTACACCCCAACAATTTTGAAAGGTATTTTTATTTCTTTCAGCTCAAAATAGTGTTTAATTTCATCTGCGACTTCTAGACTCATGGGTTATTTGGAAGTATGTTACTTAATTTCTAAGTATTTGGGGGAAATTTCCTGATATCTTTTTGTTGATGATTTATAGTTTAATTCCGTTTTGGTTGGAGAACAAACTTTGTATTATATTAATTCTTTTAAATTTGTTATGATTGGCTTTATGACCTAGGATATAATCTATCTCGGTGGATGTTCCATGTGCACTTGAAAAGACTATAGCGTCTCTGATTAGAGAGAAGGATTCCCTTCCTTCAGCTACAAAACAAACAAACAAAACCCAGATATTTATCCTACTCTATCCATAGAATCCCCCCCATCCCTGCCCCTTCTGCTCTTAGATAAGAAAGAGAGCTCTTGGGGCTTTTTCAGTCCTGGTATGCAGTTCTGGAATTCACACTGCTACACTGTCCAGGCTGGGAAATGGGAGGAAAAGAATCCAGGAAATTCGCCTCTTAATCATTAATACTTGAGTTCTGGTTTCCTTCTCCAAGTCATCTGCTATCATTTTCTTTTTTAGAGTCTTCAGATAACTGTTCATGCATTCTGTTCGGGGTTTTTAGGTGCATTCAGTGGCAGAGATAGGAAGGAACGTCCAGATATGACTGATTTCTGCTGTGGAAGAATATGGCCCAATGTGATCAAATCTTCTAGAAATTTTTAGAATACTAGGAAATCTAGAATTTATCTAAAGTTTACCAACTTTGAAATGTTGGCTTAAAATATATTTTTAAAAAATTTCTATGTGTCCCAACAAAACACAACTGAAGGTTACTAGTTTGGGAATTTTGGACACCAGGCCTCTGAAGACAGACAAATCTAGATTTGCTTTACATCACTCTTTAACTTTATAACCTTGAGAAAACTACTTATCTAAGCTTAGAATTCTTCATCTGTAAAGTGGAGATAATAATATATACTTTATAAGATTGTTGTTAGGATTAAATGAGATAATGCATGAAATGTGTAGTGCTTGGCAAATAGTGCTCAAAAAACTATTATTTGTTATTTTTATTTTCTATGTTAAGATAGGCTAATATGCAGCACTGCTGTCCATATGTCTTCCTATACACAGGCACACAGAAGTTAGTGATCAGTGGGCTCTTTTCCACTAACTCCATTTGAAATCTCAGAATCCTTCTCAACACAATTCTCTAGATAGCCACTGGCAATTGTAAAAGAGTGGTTTGCAAGACAAAGTCGGTTTGTTCTCTGGTGCTATAAGCAGGGTAAAACACAATATATCTTCTCAAGGGTCTAATGCTTGGAATACTACCATGATCACAACTTTTGTCTTAAATGTTTGGTAGAACTCACCAGTGAAACCATCTGGGCCTGGAGTTTTCTTTATCAAAAGGGCTTTCACGGAAATGCTAGGAAGATGGCGTTAGTGTAGGAGGGCGCAAGCTCCCAGAGCAAGGCGGATTGGGGACGGGGTCCTGCCCGGGGGTCTGTGCTGTGCATGCGTGGAGTGAGAAGCTTGGGACATCTATCTGCGCGGACCGGCGGCGTGGACCGAACGGTGGAGATTCGTGAGTTTTGAGGCTGCCGGTGGAGGTTGGCACAGGCGGCTGAGCCCCGCGGTTAGGGAAAAAAAAATAAAACGGCCATTTGGAGCCGCGGGTGGGGCAAAAAAGTTTTATTTTCTGGGGATCTGGCTGCCTGGCGCCCCTTGGACCTTGTGTGAACAGAGCAAACGAGCTAATCAGAACCGGAGGAGAGATTTTGGTCGGGGAACAGAGCTGATTTCCCTAGCCACCCAGGGATAAGACCCGGGCCGCTGTGGAGCCAGGAGGAAGGGACACTTCCCAAAAAAGGGAGGGTTCGGTTGGAAGAGAGGGAAGGGTATTTTATATTTTTAGACATTGATCTGGCTGCCTGCACCGCCCCATAGCTTTGGGGAGCAGATAAGCCGACCTGAAGCAGCATTAGGCTGAGAGCAGACGCGAATCTGCACTCAAACTGATTTACTGAGCAACCCGGTGACGCTGGAGCTCGGCACCAGAAGGGGCGGAATCTGCCGTTTTTAGCACTCCTCACTGACTAACATCAGAGCTTCAGCTAACCTGGGGAGTCCAGAAAGTGGGACGTGCTTGATTAATTTCCACGGGCCCAGCTAGGGTCACTTCCGTAAGGGGGTTGGTCTAGAGGAGGAATTATTTTGGGTCCTGCATTTGGCTAAAAAAAAAAAAAAAAAAAAAAAAGTGAGGTCACCTCAACAATTGAAAAATAAATTCTTTTTAATTTAGTTTAATAGCTAAAAGCTGCTTCAGGACCTGCATATAGAACCCTGTGGGGAAATTCATTGATAAACACAAGTAGGCAGGAAGGATCCACGTGGACCCTAGGGGAATCATTGACCCCCCTTAGCTCTGTTTGACTGCTTGCCTGTGTGGATCTTTGGTTTCTCTCTGTTACTTTCTGGTCTATTGCTATTATTCCCATTTTCCTCCCCCCTTCCTTTTTCCTTCTATTTTTTTTTTTTAAATAGGTGCTGCCAGCTGGTCGCTTCTTTGCTGGGCTTCTTATTCAGTAATTTCCCACTCGCTGTATATATTGATTCTGTATTACAAACTATCGCTTATCCTTCCTGCATGTTTCTGCCTTCTGTTTTCTGTTGTGGCTCTTCGAGACAACATTTTTTCATAGGCCCACAACTTAAGGGTGTCAATTTCTATCCCATCTATTTTGTTTCCTTCTTCTTTTTTTTCTTTTTCTTTTTTTTTTATTAGTATTAACTTTTTCCTTTCAGACATTTCTCTACTATTTCTCTCCCTCCTCATAATTCTAGCCTTCTAAATCACTATATATATATATTCCTCCATTTGTTTTCCCAGTCCATTGTAGGAACTCCATATTTTTTCCTAGTACTCTACACTGCTTACACAAGTTAAATATTCATCTCATTAAGTCTCATTTTGCCCCTCTTCTAACTTTTATCAATATTTCTATTATCCTTCTGCCTTCCTTACATCTTTTGATTCCTCTGGCCCTAACTTTTTGCCTTCAAGGGAACATAGAAAGAAGCAAGGAAATAAAATAAGAAGAAAAACTGCCAAAGAGAAAACTTAACTCACACGCAAAACCAACAGCTAAATAAAATTCTAGAGCATAGAGAAAAGCTAATCAACTGAATAAACCCATCAAGATAATATGATGACCAGAGGGCAACAGAAAAATACAAATGACTCTGAGAAACTGGAAAACATGGACCAGTCCAGTGCACAAAATAAAAACCAGGAAGCAATGCAGTACATCGAACAACTAATCAAAGATATCCAAACAAATATCATGGACCAACTTAAAGAACTGAAGGAAGAGATTAAGGATATAAAGAAGACACTGGGAGAACATACTGAAGAAATAGCTAACACACCTAAAAAGGTAATGGATATGATGGCGAACAAAGACACAAGTCAAGAAATGAAAAAGATGCTGGACTCACATGGCAGCAGATTTGAACAGACAGAGGAAAGAATTAGTGATATGGAAGACAATACAGTTGAAATCAAAGAGATTGTAGAAAAGATAGACAAAAAGATAGAAAAAGTCCAGTATGGTCTCAGGGAATTAACCGATAATGCAAGACGCACAAACATACGCATTATGGGCATCCCAGAAGGAGAAGAGAAGGGAAAGGGAACAGAAGGAGTGTTGAAGGAAGTGATGGCTGAAAACTTCCCAACTCTATTGAGAGAGATGGATGTGCAGATCCAGGAAGCACAGCGCACCCCAAATACTATAAATCCCAACAGGCCAACTCCAAGACATATACTTGTCAAATTGTCCAATGCTCAAGACAAAGAGAAAATACTCAAGGCAACAAGAGAAAAGAAACCATCACATACAAGGGAAGTACAATAAGATTAAGTGCTGATTTCTCAGCTGAAACCATGGAGGCAAGAAGACAGTGGTATGACATAGTCAAAACACTAAAAGAAAAAAACTTCCAGCCACAAATTCTCTATCCAGCAAAACTGGCATTCAAAAATGATGGAGAGTTCAAAATATTCACAGATAAACAGCAATTAAGACAGTATGTCAAGAAGAAACCAGCACTTCAAGAAATACTAAAGGAATCTCTACAAGTTGAAAGGAAAAAACAAAGGAGAGAGAGTTGGAGGAGAGTTTAAAAACAACTGAAAACTCAAAAAGAGAAACAAAACAACATATGACATACATTAACCCAAAGAAAAAATGACTGAAGTAAGAAATTCATTACGAGTAATAACACTGAATGTTAATGGATTAAATTCACCAATCAAAAGACACAGATTGGCAGAATGGATAAGAAAATATGATCCATCTATATGCTGTCTACAAGAAACCCACCTTCGGCCCAAGGATTCAAGGAGGCTGAAAGTGAATGGCTGGAAAACCATTTTACAAGCTAACAATAGCCAAAAAAGGGCAGGAGTAGCTATTCTAATATCAGACAAAATAGACTTTAAATGCAAAACTATTGTAAGAGACAAAGATGGACACTACATATTAGTAAAAGGAGTAATCTCTCAAGAAGAGAGAACAATCATCAACATTTA
>JAKSZT010053770.1:24073391-24140153 GCA_026826555.1 Tolypeutes matacus
GCGAAGCTGTTGCTGGGGCGTGCCGGGGCAGACTTGGGAGGGAGGGGAGATGTCAGGAGAGGAGGCTAATATGTCCAAATAAGGTTATAGCTGTAAGGGAATGCTGTGATAGGCTGAGAGAAATGGGGAAGTTGGGTCCGGGAAGAAGGTGGGGCATAGTGCCCCGCAAACGCCTGAGGCAAGGTCTGAGTTGGGTCATCACACTACTGTTGAACAATGAATGGATCTGGAATTAGCTTTTACTACAGACTTGATAATGTTTCTTTTTTTTTTTTTTTTTAAAGATTTATTTTATTTATTTATTTGTTCCCTCTGCTGCTTGTGCTTGCTGTGTCCATTCGCTGTGCATTTTTCTGTGTATGTTTTTCTCCCTTTGTTGTGTCATCTTGCTGTGCTAGCTCTCCATGCAGCGTGGGCTGTCAGCTCTCTGTGCAGGCTGTCAGCTCTCTGTGCCATGCGGACTAGTTTGCCTTCACCAGGAGGCCCCGGGAATCGAACCCGGGGCCTCCTATATCGTAGATGGGAACCCAATCCCTTGAGCGACACCCGCTTCCTGATAATGTTTCTTAATGAACTCAACCTGAAATTATAAGGCCAAACAGTGCTTGTATTAGAAACTTACACTACAATAAAGTCATTTTGAAGGCAATTAATGTTGTTTGAATGTCAAGCTGCTTTATATATTTCCTGAGCTGTGAAAGATGAGGGCCCTCCATTTCTATACAAACTGGCAGTTGATATGTTTTCAGAGTTCAAACTTCATTCCAGCAGCACTTTCTGGAGCTCAATGCAAATGCAAAGGAAATTCTATATTTCAAAATTCATTTAACCATGCAATTGAAGAGTTTCTGTCTTCCCTTCAGTGGAAAGTGATTGATATATAATGTAATGACATGGTAAAGTACAAATATCAAGAGAAGAATTTAATAGAATTATATAAATGCCTTTCAAGTGATAGATATGTTCAATGAAATCATATGTTCATGGGACATCATTAACATGGTGACTTAAAACATCCCCTGTAAAAGCTTCCCCAGAGATTTAGCAAATAAAAGGACAAATTCCATTAACTTAGGACTCTGGAGGATGGCAGAGACTGGAGAATGACTCCACAAATGCTGAATCGAAGAAACAGAAAAATCTCAGGTAGGAGAATTCTATCTTGGACCACCATTTGTTTCCCATTTCCCCTCCCACTCACAAGATCCTGTGTGGCTTGGGATTGACACAGAGGCAGCACTGCTGAGCTCCCTCTAACCATGAACAGATACTGTAGACCCACTCACAGTAGCAAATTAGTACTCCATGCATATCTAGGCACAGGGATCTAAGTCTGCAGAGAACCATGGTGGAACACATACAAAAGGGCCTCCAGAGGGAATAAATAAATAAATAAATAAATAAATAATAAGTCAATATAGAAAGGCTGATAAGAAATGTTGTGACTTCACTTAATCCAATTTCAGTCAGCTGGACCACCTAATCGCAAAAATGGATTATTCTGACGTGAAATAACTTTATCGATTAACCCCATCTAGCTTCCCAGAGTGGGATACCCTAACAGGGGAAAAACTGGAAGCAGGAAAACCTCACAGAAGAAAAAGGGAGGGGTTAAACTGAACTGCTATAAAATAGGAAATGCATCCCAGAACTAAAGAATCTAAGGAAAATGGGGCACTGAGTGAGGGAGAGAATTTAAACAAATCATAGGAGCTGGGGAGAAAAGTCTACACAAAAGCAAACAGAACAAATCAACATTCCAGGAGAATTGCACAAAAAGTCAATCTCAAAAATTGCACCACATATACAGGGAACAAATCAGATGAACGGCAGCTGAGAAAATATGAATAGGTAAGGAAGAACTATTTTAAAGTTCTAGAATGAGTTAGAATAAGTGTCAAAGAAGACTCTTAACATAAAGCCAATCAACTATAAAACCCTAGACAAGAGGGAGAAATAGACCTTCAGAGTTAACTCACCAAGATAACAGATGCCTAGAAATCTTCAAAAAATTACAAGTTATACTAAGAAACAGGAAGATATAGCTTAGTGAAGGGAACAAATTAAAACTTCAGTGGAGACACAGAAGTTGGAACAACTAATAAAAGATGTTCAAGCAAATCTCCTAAAGCAAGTCAAGGAGATGAAGGAAAATATGCATAAAGACATAAAGGATATTAAGAAGACAATGTGTGAGCATAAGAATTCAAAAGTATAGAAACAAACATAGCAGAAATTATGGGGATGAAAGCACAATAGTAGAGATTAAAAATACACCAGAAGCATACAACAGCAGATTTTAACAGGTAGAAGAAAGAATAAATGAACTAGAATACAGGCCAATCAAAATCATATATTGGAAGAACAGATAGAGCAAAGAGTAAAAAAAAATTGAGCAGTGTCTCGGGGATTTGAGTGACAACATGAAGTGCACAAACATAAGTGTCATGGTGTCCCACAAGGAGAAGAGAAGGGAATAGGATCAGAAAGAATATTTGAGGAAATATTAGCCAAAAACTTCCCAACTCTTATGAAAGACATAAATATACATGTCCAAGAAATGCAACATACTCCAAACAGAATAAATAGTAATAGACTATTATTATTAATCAAAATGTTAAATGCCAAAAGATAGAGAATTCTGGAAGAAGCAAGAGAAAAGCGATTTGTCCCCAAAAAAGCAATCCTTATTAAGACCAAGTTTCTATTTCTCATCAGAAACCGTGGAGGTGAGAAGACAATGGTATGGCATACTTAAGGTACTGAAAGAGAAAAACTGCCAGCCAAAAATTCTTTATCCAGTGAAACTGTCTTCAAAAATGAGGGAGAGTTTAAAGAATTCAAAGATAAAAAGAAACTGATAAGAGTTTGTCAACAAGAGACCTGTCATACAAGAATTACTAAAGGAAGTTCTGCAGATTGAAAGGAAAAGACAGGAAAGCATGGCTTGGAGTACTGTGAAGAAATGAAGATCATCATTACGGGTAACTAAAAGGGTAAATGTAAAACCCCAAGATACTATATCCTCAATATACAATTCTATTCTTTAATTCATATAAGAATCAGAATATAATTAAACAAGAAGAGAAGGCATATTTCTTGATAATAGATATAAATATAAAGTGGTAAAGCTGGACAAAAACAACATTAAGAGGGAAAATGGAAGGATATGGGAGCAGAGAACATGAATGCTATTGACAATAAGTTGGTATCTTTTCTAATGGGTAGGTTAATAGATGTAGATTGTGTAATATTAACACCAGGGTTAGCACAAAGAAAGTATTTAAAACAAAAAATAAAGAAACAGAAATGAGAAAGGGGTCAGTCAGATAAATTACAAAAGATCAACTATAAAGAAAAGGAAGTTGCAATAAAGGAAAAGAGAGATGAAAAAGATATGACCAATAAAAACCAAAGGACAAAATGGCAGAAATAAGTACTGCCTTTACAGTAATAACATTGAATCTTAATGGATTAAACTCCCTAATCACAAGACACAGGTTTTCAGAATGGATAAAAAAATATGATACAACTATTTGTTGTTTGCAAGAGACTCACCTTAGACTCAAAGACACAATTTGGTTGAAAGTGAAAGGATAGAGAAAGATATTCCACACAAATTGTAACCAAAAAAAAAAAAAAAGAAAAAAAAAAAAAGAAAAAAGCTGGGATAGTTATACTAATATCAGACAAAATAGACTTTAAGCAAAAGCTGTTATAAGAGACAAAGAAGGACACCACAGTTAATGAAAGGGACAAGCCACCAAGAAGAAATAACAATCAAAATATTTATGCGCCTAACCATTGTACCCCCAAAGTGCATCAGGCAAACACTGGCAAAACTGAAGGACAAAATAGACACCTCTACCTAATAATTGGAGACTTCAACAAACCACTCTCATCAATGGATAGAACATCTAGATGGACGATAATAAGGAAATAGAGAACTTGAATAATATATAAACTAGACCTAACAGACATATACAGACTGTTGCACAACAAAACAGCAGAATATACATTCTCTCAAGTTCACATGGATAATTCTCCAGGATAGTCCATGTGTTGGGTCACAAAACAAGTCTCAGTAAAATTAGAAAGATTGAAATCATACAAAGTATCTTCTCCAACCATAATGGAATGAAGTTGGAAATCAATAGCAGGTGGATAACTGGAAAATTTGCAAATAAAGGAAGTTAAATAATACTCTTAAATAATCAGTGTGGGGTATGTGTGTCAAAGAACAAATTGCAGGAGAAATTAGTAAATATATTGAGATGAATGAAACAAGAACACAACATATCAAAACTTATGGGTACAGTGAAGACAGTGTTGAGAGGGAAATTTGTAGTCCTAAATGCTTAAATTAAAACAGAAGAAAGAACCAAAATCAAAGACCTAACTGCACACTTGGAGGAATTAGAAAAAGAACAGCAAACTAAAACCAAAGCAAGCAGAAGAAAAGAAATAAAGATTAGAACAGAAACAAATGAAATAGAGAAAAAAATAAGAGACAATTAACAAAACCAAAATTTGGTTCTTTGAAAAGATTAATAAATTGACAAACCCTTAGCTAGACTGACAAAAAAAATGGAGAAGACACACAATATCAGAAATGATAGAGGATACATTACTACTGACCCAACAGAAATAAGAAAGCTCATAAGGGGAGACTATTAACAACTGTATGCCAACAAATTAGACAACCAAGATGAAATGGACAAATCCCTAGAAACATACAAAAAACCTACACTATCTATAAAAGAAATAGAAGACCTCAACAGACCAATTACAAGCAAAGAGATTGAACCAGTCACCACAAATTTGCCAACAAAGAAAAGCCCAGGACAGGTGAATTCTACCAATCATTCCAAGAAGATTTAATACAAATCCTTCTCAAATTCTTAAAAGTTGAATGCTACCTAAAACATTCTGTGAGGCCAAATCCCCCTAATAGAAAGCCAGATAAGGATACTACAAGAAAAGAAAATTACAGAACAATTTCTCTTATAAATATAGATACAAAAATCCTCAACAAAATACTTGCAAATCAAATCCAACAATACATCAAAAGAATTATGCACCAAGATCAAATGGATTTTATCCTAGGTATACAAGGATGGTTCAACATAAGAAAATCAATTAATGTAATACATCACATAACAAAACAAAGGGGAAAAACTACATGATCATCTCAGTTGATGCAGAAAAGGCCTTTGACAAAATTAAACATCCTTTCTTTATCAAAACACTTAGAAAAATAGGAATTAAAGGAAATGTCTTCAAGAGTATCAATGAAGAACCCACAGCTAACATCATGCTAATGATTCAAGGCTGAAAGCTTTCCCTCTAAGATCTGGAAGAAGAAAAATATGCTCACTGTCACTACTCTTACTCAACATAGTACTGGAACTTCTAGCCAAACCATTAGGTAAAAAAAGAAATGAAAGTCATCCAAATTGGAAAGGAAGAAGTAAAACTTTCACTATTTGTAGATTCCATGATCCTATATATAAAAAACCCCCAAAATCTACAACACATCTACTACAGCTGTCCTGGTTTGTCTTTTGTGGACCCCAGAAAATTATGTTCTTAAGATAACCCGTTTCAGTGTCTACAAATGCAGTGTATATGGGGCGTTTTGATTAGATTCAGTTAAGGGACCTTCATTAGATGGCTTTTGATTGGACTCCATCAGTGAAGCATGACTCAGGCTGGGTCTCTACCCTCTTGCTGGATCTTATATAAACTAATAGCACAGAGAGAGAAAGAAGACACAGAGAAAGGAATTTGCCATTTTGACCCTGCCATGAGAGAGAGGACTCAAAGATCACTAGCAGCTGAAGCTAAGGTATGAAGGTCCCAAGAGTTTGGGTCCACAGAGCAACTCAAAGCTGAAGAGACAATCATATACCTGATTGCCCCCAGCTGGGCTCAGTGAGAAAGTGGAGTGGCTGCAGCTGATAGAGGAGGCCTGGAAAGAGAAAAGCCATATGCCTGATCACCCATAGCTGAGCTCCAGAAGATGGTGAGCCTTAAGCAGAAGTCAGGGACCTCTGCGGAGGTTGGCTGCCATCTTGCCTTGCCATGTGGCATAGCCCCATGTTCACCAGTAGCTGACTTTGGTGAGAAAGAATCTCTGATGATGCCTTGATTTGGACATTTCATGGCCTCGGACTATGAAAGAGCTAATAAACTAATTCAGCAAAGTGGGAGGGACAAGATCAACATGCAAAAATCAGTAGTGTTTCTCTACACTAGTAATGAACAAGCCAAGGAAGAAATTTTAAAATTCCATTTACAATAGTGTATTTAGTCAGCCAAAGGGGTGCTGATGCAAATTACCAGAAATCTGCTGGCTTTTATAGAAGGTATTTATTTGGGGTAGAAGCTTAAAGTTACCAGACCCTAAAGAGTCCAACTCAAGGTACCATAAGAGGTACTTTCTCACCCAAAGTCTGTTGCCACATGTTGACACAAGATGGTGGGCAATGTCTGCAAGGATTCAGCCTTTCTCCTTCCTCTCATGGGTCCATGGTCCCAGCTTCTTTCAATCTCAGCTGTAAGCTGGCATAAGGGTTATCTCTCTCCGGGGCTTGTTTCTTTCCAGGCTCAGCTGCTCAGTTCTCTTCACAAGGTCAGCTATAGACTATCAGGCTCATTTCTCTTCCCAGGGTCTCTGCCTTGTCTAATGAGCTGTCTCTCTTCTGTGTCCTTCTTCTCCATGTGTCTCCTTCCATGTGAGCATCTGTTTTATCCCCAAGGGGGCTGGGACTCAATGCTGAGTAGCACCCTAATGATGTGGTTGGATCAGAGCCATAATCTTAACATAATTTAATTAGATATCTCAGCTGAATCTAATACAATCAAAGGGTTATCACACCAGAGGAACCAGCTAGTTTACAAACATAATCTATATTTCTTTTTGGAATTCATAAATAATATCAAACTGCTACAAATAACAACAAAAATAATCAAATATCTAGGAATAAATTAACCAAGGTCATAAAGGACTTGTACA
This sequence comes from Tolypeutes matacus, assembly GCA_026826555.1. NCBI lineage: Eukaryota > Metazoa > Chordata > Mammalia > Cingulata > Chlamyphoridae > Tolypeutes > Tolypeutes matacus. Next base: position 24,080,410 of record JAKSZT010053770.1, read on the forward strand.
CGGAGAACTACAAAACCTTGCTAAAAGAAATCAAAGAAGACGCAAATAAATGAAGGACATTCTGTGCTCATGGATTGGAAGAGTAAATATCCTTGAGGTCAGTTCTACCCAAAATGATTTACAGATGCAACCATAACAAAAATTCCAACAGCCTATTTTGCAGAAATGTAAAATCCAATTATCTAATTTATTTGGAAAGGTAGTATCTGTAAATTGCCAAAAAACATCTCGAAAAAGAAGTACAAAGTTGGAGGACTCACACCTCCTGACTTTAAAGTATATTACAAAGCTTAAGTAGTCAAAACAGCATGGTAGTAGCACAAGGATAGATATATCAACTAATGGAATAAAATTTAGAGTTCAGAAATAGACCCTCACACCTATGGTCAATTGATTTTTGACAAGGCTGACAAAACCACTCAATTGGAAAAGAATAGCCTCTTCACCAAATGGTGCTGGGAGAATTAGATATCCCTATGCAAAAGAATGAAAGAGGATCCCTATCACATACGGTGTGCAAAAATTAGCTCAAAATGGATCAAAGTCCTAAATATAAGAACTATGACTATAAAACTCCTAGAAGAAAATGTAGGTAAGCATCATTCAGTACTTTGTTTTAGGCAATGGTTTCTTAAACTAAAAGCACAAGCACTGAAAGAAAAAAAATAGGTAAATGAGACCTCTTCAAATTTAAAAACTTTTGTGCACCAAAGTCTTTTGTCACAAAAGTAAACAACCTACTCAATGGGAGAAAAAAAATTTTTTTTTACAATAAAATAAAAAGCATTATATTTTCTTACATATATTTTAAAGTATTAAAGGCCACACTATACAATATACTCTAAAATATATTTACCTGAAAATAAACTATCCTAAAACAACAGCACAAAACAATTATCACTATTCTTAGATCAATATCAGGTTTGCATTTCTGACTTCTTTCCTAAATTTCTGCATTTGACCTCATTCAGGCTTAAAGTTGTGAGAAATAATAATTAAATATTAGTCCATCAAATTCTTTCCTTATATGGGTCTCAACTGATGGGTACAAATACAAAATAAATTATTCATTTAGGATACTGTGTTTTGTGTCTCAAATGACCTCTTTTAATTGTCCTTTCTTTTCCACAAATATTAATAGAAACATTGGCTAACTTTAAAAACAGCTTTCAAACATATAACAACAATAATATTAAACAGTCAATATTTGATATTTAATACGTGTTGACTAAGTGTTTTACATTCATTACCTTATGTTTTCCTCCAAATACTGAATGAGGGAAGTATTCATGCTATCTCCATTTTCTGGATGAAAAAACTAAGGGAGGTAGAGACTAAGAAACTTTCAGAATCATTGAGTTAGTAAGTGGTAGACCTGGATTTGAATGAAGGGCTTTTTTGTCTCCTAAACATACACTTTAAATGAATATTATATTGTGTCTCACGTATAAGCTGCTTGGTTGGAAAATTATTTTTCCTAAGGAACCATGATCTATACATTGTTTATATGAGAACCCAAAAAATCACATTTCATTTATATAAAAGTACCAATATTTTAATACAAAATCTGAGTATAATGTCTACAGTTGTTTCTAAGAGGCAATGCATTCTAAGGTTTCTTCTTGGCATACAGAAATCGATTTTCTATTTATATAGTTGGATGGATGATGAAATCTCATTCATACCTTTCCCCTTGTGCCCTATTAAACCTGAATACAGCTGTTTATATGGAGCTTTGTAGTATAAGAACAGAATGAAAGAATTATTGTAGTACCTTTGGGGGAACAGATATAGATAATTCTTCAAAGACTAAAATAACTATAATGAGTATACTAGAAGATGAAAACTTGTTCTGTTTATTTTTTTTAACTTTTTATTGCAGTAGAGACAAAATTTCCCATTTTAACCTCATTCCAAGTGTACAATTCAGTAGTATTGTTTATATTCACAATATTGGGTTACGATCACTATCTACTATCTCTTGTTTTTCATCACCTCATACAAAACCTAGTCACCCATTAAGCTATAATTCCCTCATCCTGCATTGTTTCCCTGCCCCTAGTAAACTACAAACCACCATCCATCTCTATGAAGTTTGGTTTCCTAGGTATTTCATATAAGCAAGATCATACAATACTTTTCTTTTTGCTCAATATAATGTCTTCAATGTTCAACCATGTTTCATTCCTTTTTATGGCTGAATATATTGCATTGTAGAGAAAATATGTTTAAACCACATATCTGATAAAGGTTTAATATCCAGAATATGTAAAGAAATTCTACAACTCAATAATAAAAAGACAAGCCGATTGAAAAATGGGCAAAAGACTTGAATAGATAGACATTTGTTCTAAAAAGGTTATACAAATGCTAAAAAACACATGAAAAGTTGCTCAACATCACTAGCTGTAACCCTTGGGGAATTTGATGTAATTATGAATTCCAAAAATATAATTGGATCATGCTTGTAAACTGATCTGTTAATCTAGGCATGATCAGGTTAGGATTAGGGCGTTGAGCCCCACCCCTTGGTGGGTGGGGAATTGAATATAAAAGGCAAGGCAAAATAACAACAACAACAAAATAATAATAAAAAATAAATAAATAAAAGGCAAGGCAAAGGACAGTTGAAGCAGTCTTTTGAGAAGCAGTCTTTTGAGAAGCAGTTTGATGTTGGAAAGAAGGCCCCAGGAGAAGAGAAGCAAGCCGTTCGCCTGATCATCTGCAGCTGACTTTGTGAAGGAAACAGGAGCTAAGCCCGGAGAGAAACGCAGCCCCGGGAAGAGAGGAACCCCAGAAGCCTGAACCCTGGCAAACACCGGCAGCTGTCTTGCTCTAACACGTGGCGATGGACTGTGGTGAGAGAAGAAACTTAACGTCTTATGGCCTGGTATCTGTGGACTTCTACCCCAAATAAATACCCTTTATAAAGACCAACCCATTTTTGGTATTTTACATTAGCACCCCTTTGGCTGACTAATACAGAATTTGGTACCGAGGAGTGGGGAAGTGCTTTTGTAAATACCAAAATGTTGGAACGGTTTTATAAATGGATAAGGGGTATTTTTTTGGAGGAATTGTGAAATGCTTGATGGGAAAGGCCTAGATCACTTTGAAGAGACTGTTGATAGTAATATGGATGCTAAAGAGACTTTCTATGATGCCTTAAAAGTAAATGATGAAACTCTTATTGGAAACTGGAGGAAAGGCGATCCATGTTCTAAAGTTGCAGAGAACTTAGCAAGATTAACTCCTGGTGTTATATGGAAGACAGAATTTGAAAATGGTGAACCAGAGCATTTAGCTAAAGAACTTTCCAAGGTAAACTCGGAGAATGTGGCTTGGCTTCTCCTTGCAGCTTATAGCTAGATGTGAGAAATACACTAAGGACTGAACTTTTGGGCAAAAAGAAAACAGAAACTGATTCTGGAACTTCCAAGTTTCTGGAAATCAAATTCCCAGATGAAAATGCCCTATTTGAAGACTTTACTAAACTTGGAACTCGTTACTCAGAATTGAAGATGCAGTTATCTCGGAAAGACTTGTGGAAAGTCTTACTGTCTGAGGGCTTGGACCCCTGCTTCCTGCATGCTAAACCAATAGCGTTTTTGAGAGAGCTGTATGAACAAAACCACTGTCAGCTTGGACAAAAGAGGACATGGAAAGGAGAGACTGAAGGGGAATCAGCTTTAAGAAGAAACCGTGGAAGCAGAGATCTGGACTTAAGACATCTCCTTGGGCCAAGAGAGGAGCCCCACCCATGTGTACAGAGAGGGTGAGTTTGCTCCTGCAGTTGAAGAGGGTGGATGTGCCTACTGGATGTTCTGGGAGAGTTTTGCTGCCCCAGGGTACAGGGAGGGTGGAGCACATTCCTCAAAGATTAGGGTGGTTAAGGACAGCTCCCCATAGGTCTGAGAGGGGTGCTCCTGTCCCCCATGGATTAGAGAAGGCCAGGTGGTCAACCCATTGCTCTGAGAGGGTTGAACCTGTATGCCAAAGGTTAGGGAAGGCCAGGTGGTCAACTCATTGTTCTGAGAGGGTTGAACCTATAAGCCAAAGGTTAGGGGGAATGTTGTCTTCACCCCACTGTACTAGCGGGGCTAAGACTCTAACCCAGAGATTGGGTAAGGTATGGCATTCACCCCAACACTCTTGGAGGGTGAGGTCTGGAGCTTGGTTGACACCCAGATGCTTGATGAGGGTGGAACCAAGAAAGTGGCCATTGGGCAAGCCTGTGGAAAGGGTGGGTCCCCATGTGGCCCCAAGGAGAAGAAACTATCTTCTTAAGAATGACTCTCAGACTTTGAAATCGAATGGATGATGCCCTGCAGGTTAACTGAACTGTAGAGGTTCCATAACTCATGTTTAACATCCCAATTTCTCCTTATGATATTGAAAATGTTTATCCTTTGTCTTTCCATTTGTGTATTGGAAGCAGTTAAATGGTTTTGTAAGTTTCAGAGGTCTACAGCAGATGGAATTTTGCCTGAAGACAACCTGTATTTCTTTAAAATGCCTATGATATGATTTTGAACTTGAATTGTTACTGATTTAAGTTTTTTTGAGAATTGTAATGTATTTTTGGAATTCAGAGGGTGGAATGTAACGGTTGGGGAATTTGATGTAATTATGAATTCCAAAAATATAATTGGATCATGCTTGTAAACTGATCTGTTAATCTAGGCATGATCAGATTAGGATTAGGGCGTTGAGCCCCACCCCTTGGTGGGTGGGGAATCGAATATAAAAGGCAAGGCAAAGGACAGTTGAAGCAGTCTTTTGAGAAGCAGTCTTTTTTTTTTTTTTTAATTAATTAATTTTTTTTTATTGTGGGTAAAAATCAAAATTTTCACAATACATACCAACATTTGCAAAATGATATATAAATATATATGCATATATGTGCATTTGCTTACAAAAATGTTATTTATGTATATATATAAATATATTTTAAGAGGTGCTTAGATACCCAAAATATTACACGGAACCCACTGGGATTCCCATGTTGCCCACCTCCCACCACATCCCACACAAACATCTCCCACAAGTGTGGCCCACCACCCTCAATGGACTTACACATCCTGGGGCCTTGCCACCAACCACAGACCACAGTTCACCCCGTAGACAACACTCTCTCCCACACAGTTCTTAGTGGTATGTGCTATTTTAAAATGGCCTACATCCGTTGCCACAAAGGTACTCAGGACAACCTCCAAATCCCAAAGAAGCCCCTGTATTTCAACTGCTCATCCCCTCCCTGCCCCAAAAGTGTCTAGTGGCCACTGGCTCCACCTCATTGTTATAATTTCTTCCATTGGAGAAGCAGTCTTTTGAGAAGCAGTTTGATGTTGGAAAGAAGGCCCCAGGGGAAGAGAAGCAAGCCGTTCGCCTGATCGTCTGCAGCTGACCTTGTGGAGGAAACAGGAGCTAAGCCCGGAGAGAAACGCAGCCCCGGGAAGAGAGGAACCCCAGAAGCCTGAACCCTGGCAAACGCCGGCAGCTGTCTTGCTCTAACATGTGGCAATGGACTGTGGTGAGAGAAGAAACTTAACGTCTTATGGCCTGGTATCTGTGGACTTCTACCCCAAATAAATACCCTTTATAAAGACCAACCCATTTTTGGTATTTTACATTAGCACCCCTTTGGCTGACTAATAGACTAGCTATTAGGGAAATGCAGATACAAACTACAATGAGATATGATTTCACATCACCAGAATGGATGCTATAAACAAAATAGAAAATTACAGGTATTGGAGAGGATGTGAAGAAATAGGAACACTCATTCATTGCTGGTGGCATTGTAAAATGGTGCAGCCGCTGTGGAAGACAGTTTGGCAGTTCCTCAGTGTATTAGTCAGGGTTCTCACAGGAAACAGAATCAACAGGAGATATCTGTCAATAATATGAGATTTTATAAGAGTCTCTCACGCGACTGTGGGGATGCACAAGTCCAGGATCCGCAGGCAGGCTGCAAGCCAGGGGCTCCGATGAAAGTCTGATGAAAGGTCCTTGATGAGTTTCTGGGAAAAGTTGGCTGTCTAAAGATGAGCTGGGAAACTCTGTGAATGTTGAAATCACTTCCGCTTTTAAGTCATTCAACTGATTGGATAAAAGCATCACCCATTGCTGATGCAACCTCCCTGATTGATGCAGATGTAGAGCCATCCATGCAGTAAACTCACTGGTGATCAAAGTCCATAAATGCTCTTGTATTATAATTAGCCCAGTGCTTGCTGGACCTAACACCTGGACACAATTACCTGGCCGAGTTGACACATTAGCCTAACCATCACAGTCCACCCCTTGTCAACTCTGCGACCATATACATTACCCTAAACCATACTTAGTCTCTAAGTAAAAACAATAACAGACAAGCATATATATATATTTCCACTTAACAATGTTCAACTCCCCTGCGTACAACCGGAAACACATTAATTCCCCACAGAATAGGGTGCATGTCCTTGGGTAATATTCACTCTTAATCTTGACATCCTTAAATATTATGACTTGAAATTAATACAACTTTTCATATGATAGGGGAAAAGGTTGGGGAAGAAAACAAAGAAATTCGTTTTGTGTACATATACAATCATACTCATAACGAAACATGGAAGAAGGGTTCATGACTATTACAGTTCTCGTTTTTGTAACTGGTCACATGGTCGAAGTTCATATTTATCACTACCTTCTTCCACTACCCATTCCATGTTCTTGTTACTTTCAGCAAGCACTTCAGCTGGCCGTGGTGGGGTGACCCAAACTTTCATTTCCGAAGATTCTGGGCCATTGTTAGTCCTGCTTGAATTGGTTTGTTGCAATTTTCCATTGACTTTAATCACAGGGCATGGCAGTACTAGGAGATGCCCTAGAGGATCTCCTCCTTTCCAGGCAAACTCTTCTTTACCCCCATTATGTAGATGTAGTCCTATTTCCCCTTGATAGTCAGGATCAATCACCCCAGCCAGTACAGTAATTCCCTTCTTTGCCTGTTGAGGAGCCCAAAGTGGCCAGGTGGCAGTCTTAACTTCCAGTTCAATGGAATCATTGTTGTGCTCCCTGGTGGCAGCACTCCTCCTTTTGGGACTAAAACCTGTAGACCAGAAGAGCTTAAGGTTGCAGGGACAGGATGCAAAAATTTTCCTAGTGGGTCACTAGGGGTAATAGTGAGTGTTGCCACTCCCATTTCCACCCCTTCATTCCTGGACCCATGAATCCTGGTTATGGGAGAAACAGCACCATAGAGAGGACGCTGGTTTAGAGCATACACAGCCTCCTGGAGAACATTGCCCCAGCCTTGCAAGGTATTGCCACCTAGTTGGCACCGTAATTGAGTCTTCAGAAGGCCATTCCACCATTCTGTTAATCCAGCTGCTTCTGGGTGATGGGGAACATGGTAAGACCAGTGAATTCCATGGGCATGGGCCCATTCCTGCACATCATTTGCTGTGAAATGGGTTCCTTGATCAGAAGCAATGCTGTGTGGAATGCCATGGTTGTAGATAAGACATTTGGTAAGTCCACGGATGGTAGTTTTGGAAGAAGCATTGCGTGCCGGAAATGCAAACCCATAGCCAGAGTATGTGTCTATTACAGTTAAAACAAATCACTGCCCCTTCCATGGTGGAAGTGGCCCAATGTAGTCAACCTGCCACCAGGTAGCAGGCTGGTCACCTTGAGGAATGGTGCCATATTGGAGGCTGAGTGTGGGTCTCTGCTGCTGGCAGATGGGGCATTCAGCAGTGGCTGTAACCAAGTCAGCCTTGGTGAGGGGAAGTCCATGTTGCTGAGCCCATGCATAACCTCCATCCCTACCTCCATGGCCACTTCATTCATGAGCCCATTGGGCAATGACAGGAGTGGCTGGGGAAAGAGGTTAAGCCTTAGCCACAGAGCAGGTCATCTTATCCACTTGATTATTAAACTCTTCCTCTGCTGAAGTCACCCTCTGGTGAGCATTCAAATGGGACACAAATATGTTCATGTTTTTTGCCCACTCAGAAAGGTCTATCCACATACCTCTTCCCCAGACCTCCTTGTCACCAATTTTCCAATCATGTCCTTCCAAGTCCCTGACCATCAGCTAAACCATTGGCAACAGCCCATGAATCAGTGTACAAATGCACCTCTGGCCATTTCTTCTTCCAAGCAAAATGAACAACTAGGTGCACTGCTCGAAATGCTACCCACTGGGAGGATTTGCCCTCACCGCTATACTTCAAGGATGTCCCAGAAAAGGGCTGCCGTGCTGCAGCCATCCACTTAGGGGTGGTACCTGAATATCGTGCAGAACCATCTGTAAACCAGGCCTGAGTTTTCTCATCCTCAGTCAACTGATTGTAAGGGACTCCCCAAGAGGCCAAAGCTGTGGGCTGGGAAAGAGAAGGTAACATGGCAAGGGTAGTGACCATGGGCATTTGGGCTACTTCCTCATGTAACTTACTTGTGTCTTCAGGACCTGCTCGAGCGCTATCTCGTATATACCACTTCCACTTTATTATGGAGTGCTGCTGTGTATGCCCAACTTTATGGTTTAGTGGGTCAGACAATACCCAGCTCATGATAGGCAACTCAGGTCTCATGGTATCTTGATGGCCCATGGTTAAGCATTCAGTCTCTACTAAGGCCCAGTAGCAAGCCAAAAGCTGCTTCTCAAAAGGGGAGTAGTTATCTGCAGAGGATGGCAAGGTTTTGCTCCAAAATCTTAAGGGTCTGCATTGTGATTCCCCTATAGGGGCCTGACAAAGGCCCCAGACAGCATCTCTATTTGCCACTGCAACTTCTAGCACTATTGGATCTGCTGGATCATATGGCCCAGGTGGTAGTGCAGCTTGCACAGCAGCCTGGACCTGTTGCAGGGCCTCGTCTTGTTCCGGTCCCCAAAAAACTAGCAGCTTTTCTGGTCACTCAGTAAATGGGCCGGAGTTAGCACACCCAAATGAGGAATGTGTTGTCTTCAAAATCCGAAGAAGCCAACTAAGCATTGTGCCTCTTTTTTGGTCATAGGCAGGGCCCGGTGCAACAGCTTATCCTTTACTTTAGAAGGGATATCTCGATAGGCCCCATACCACTGGACATCTAGAAATTTCACTGAGGTGGAAGGACCTTGTATTTTTGTTGGATTTATCTCCCAACCTCTCTCATACAAATGCCTTACCAATAAATCTAGAGTCTTTGATACTTCTTGCTCAGTAGGTCCTATCAACATGATATCATCAATATAATGGACCAGTGGGGATGTCTTGTGGGAGGGAGAGACAATCAAGGTTCCAGCGGACATTATGCCATAGGGTTGCAGAGTTGATATATCCCTGAGGCAGGACAGTGAAGGTATACTGCTGGCCTTGCCAGCTGAAAGCAAACTATTTCTGGTTGTCCTTTCTAATGGCAATTGAGAAAAAAGCATTTGCCAGATCAACAGCTGCATACCAGGTACCAGGGGAAGTGTTGATTTGCTCAAGCAATGATACCACATCTGGGACAGCAGCTGCAATTGGAGTCACCACCTGGTTAAGTTTATGATAATCTACTGTCATCCTCCAAGATCCATCTGTGTTCTGTACAAGCCAAATAGGAGAGTTGAATGGGGATGTGGTGGGAATCACTACCCTTGCATCCTTCAAATCCTTGAGGTGGCACTAATCTCTGCAGTCTTTCCAGGAATCTGGCATTGCCTTTAATTTACTATTTTGCTAGGCAGGGGCAGTTCTAGAGACTTCCACTTGGCCTTTCCAACCATAATAGCCCTCACTCCACAGGTCAGGGATCCAATGTGGGGATTCTGCCAGTTACTGAGTATGTCTATTCCAATTATGCATTCTGGAACTGGGGAAATAACTACAGAATGGGTCTGGGGACCTACTGGACCCACTGTGATACAGACCTGAGCTAAAAGTCCATCAATCAACTGACCTCCATAAGCCCCTACTCTGACTGGTGGACCACAGTGATGTTTTGGGTGTCTTGGAATTAATGTGACTTCTGAGCCAGTGTCTAATAATCCCCGAAATGTCTGATCATTTCCTTTTCCCCAATGCACAGTTACTCTGGCAAAAGGCCGTAGGTCTCCCTGGGGAAAGGTGGGAGGAAGATTAACAGTATAAATTTTTGGCAGTTTAACAGGATCCTTCCTCAAGGGGACCTGGCCTTTTCCTCATTCAAGGGGCTCTGGGTCTGTAAACTGTCTCAAGTCTGGGAATTGATTAAGGGGCCATGATTCTCTGAGTCTGTAATTTGAGTTAGGGTTTTGTTCACTCGACCTAGAACTCTTCTGCTTATACAGATCCAGAAGAAATTTAGTAGACTGCCCATATATTTCATCTTTGGGGGCTTGCTGTGATTTTAGTCTAGTAATAGGTCTTGAAGACAGTAGGGGTGGGTGTGGGTGGGTAAGGAAAAGGATTAGAGATGTCTTGCAGGCTATTGACCTCAGAGCATTCCTTTGCATTTTCTTCTTTTTTTAAAACAAGGGCTGGCAATTTATTTATTTATTTATATTTATTTATTTACCAGGAGGTCCTGGGGATTGAACCCCAGTCCCTCTATATGGTAGACAGAGGCCGAACCTCTTGAGCCACATCTGTTTCCCTGCATTTTCTTCTGATGAGACAGGGTTAATCTCTCCAGGAAGGGGTTGGAAGGTAGATTCCTCAGGGCAGACTGGAAGTTGGCCAGTGCATGCTGGAGTTTGGCTGGTAACTGCCTCGTGGCTGGGAGGAGGTCCAGACTCTCTGGGGCAGGCTGGAGGCTGGGCAGTGCAGGCTTCAGTTTGGCTGGTACCCACCTCAGGGCTGGAAGGAGGTCCAGACTCCCTGGGGCAGGCTGCAGGCTGTATGATATAAGGTTGACAAGGTGTGGTCTCCACAGGGCAGACCATCACAGGTTTATCTGGTAAAGTCTCAGCAGAATTTAGAGTTCCAATGTCTCCACCAATATAATCATCCCATATGTCTCCATCCCAATCCTCGGGGTTCCACTCCTTTCCAATGAATGCCTTCACTTTAATTGCAGAAACCCTGTGAGGTTGAGATTTTAGTTTCCTCTGTAATTCTGCTACTCGTACAATGAGAGTCTGGGTTTGTTTCTCAGATATCTCAAGTCTGTGGCTACAGGAGACAAGATTTCTTTCAAGGCACACGTAGAAACTTTCATATCATTCATAGGGCATTTAACTTTCAAATTTTAAGACTTTAGCTCATCTCTTTCTTTTGTAACTGTATCCAGAGTATCTAGGAGGAGTCAGCTAACATCATTATACTTTTTGACTCCACAAAATTCTGTTAAGGTGTTGAAAACACTCTCACCCAGATCCTTGCTTCTTATAAGCATAATTAGGGGAATCCAGTGATGCTATTTTGCTTATCTCTATTGCCAGCTCACGCCATGGACTGTTAGCAACCTCTTCATTATTGGAAAAGGAGTCATTAGTACCTTTGAGTCCAATTAGAGTAGAGAGCCAATTACAAAACTCCCAGAACCACCTCAACATCCCATGTTTAAGACTCTGTTCCTCAAGAACCACTACCGGTACCAAGCTCTATTAGTCAGGGTTCTCTCGGGAAACAGAATCAACATGAGATATCTGTCATTAATATGAGATTTTATAAGAGTCTCTCACGCGACTGTGGGGATGCACAAGCCCAGGATCCGCAGGCAGGCTGCAAGCCAGGGGCTCCGATGAAAGTCTGATGAAAGGTCCTTGATGAGTTTCTGGGAAAAGTTGGCTGTCTAAAGATGAGCTGGGAAACTCTCTGTGAATGTTGAAATCACTTCCGCTTTTAAGGCATTCAACTGATTGGATAAAAGCATCTCCCATTGCTGATGCAATCTCCCTGATTGATGCAGATGTAATGAGCCATCCATGCAGTAAACTCACTGGTGATCAAAGTCCATAAATGCTCTTGTATTATAATTAGCCTAGTGCTTGCTGGACCTAACACCTCGACACAATTACCTGGCCCAGTTGACACATTAGCCTAACCATCACACTCAGGAAGCTAAATATGGAATTATCATATGACCTGGCATTCCCATTACTAGGTATATACCAAGAAAAATTGAAAGCAGGGTCTCAAATAGATATTTGCACACCAATAATCATAGCAGCATTATTTGCAATTGCTCAAAGATGGAAGCAACCCAAATCCCAAGTGTCCATCAGCTGATGAATGGATAAACAAAATGTGGTATATACACAAAGGAATATTATTCAGCTGTAAAAAGGCATGAAGTCCTAATGCTTGTGAAAATATAGGTGAAACTTGAGGACATTATGCTGAGTGAAAGAAGCCAGAAAAAGAACAAGACAAATATTGTATGATCTCACTGATATCAACTAATTATAATAAGCAAATTCATAGAGTTAGAATCTTGAATCTAGGTTACCAAGTGATAGATTAGGATTTGAATGGAGAGCTGATGATTAATTTGTGAAGAATTTAGATTGGTAGTAACATTTGGAAATGGATAGTGGTGAAGGTAGCACATTATTGTGAGTATTATTATCAGCCCTGAATTATGTTTGTGAATGTGGTTGAAAGTGGAAGTTTTGGGTCATAAACGTTGCTAGAATGAAAGTTAGAAGATAAAATGTGGGATTTGTATAACACAGTGAACCCTGTTGTGGACAAGACTGGGGTTAATAGTACAAGTAAAAGAATATTCTTTCTTGAATTCTAACAAATGTATGACACTATTACATGGTGTTAATAGTAGGGTGGTGTATGGGAAAAATACACCTAATGTAAACTATGGACTATAGTTAGTAATATTTTAATATTCTTTCATCAGTTGTGACAGAGTTACCACCCCAATTCAGTATCAACAATAGGGGGGGTATACAGGAACATTGTATTATATATATATATATATATATATATATATATAAAGTATACTTTTTTTTTAAATGAGGTACTGGGGCTGGGGATTGAACTGGGGACCTCATATATGGGAAGCTGGTGCTCAACCACTGAGCTATACCTGCTCCCCTGAGTTTTTTGTTGTTGTTGTTGTTGTTGTTGTTTACTTGTTTGTTTTTGTTTTTAGGAGGTACTGGGGATCGAACCCAGGACCTCGTATTTGGGAAGCAGTTACTCAACCACTTGAGCTATATCTGTCCCCTATACTTATTTTTAAAGAGGTTTTAGATTATAGAAAAGTTCCCTCAAAAGTATAAGGGATTCCCATACACCTCACCTCCTTCCCCTCCCACATCTTCACCTATTAATTACATCTTACAATAGTTTGGTACATTTGCTACAATTAATGGATAAATATTGAAGCATTGCTACTAACCAAAGTCTATAATTTACTTTGTAGTTTACACTTAATTCCAATGCCCTACAAAATGACTTAATATTCCACCTATTATTCCTTCCTGCTCCCCTCAAACCTTCGGTAACCAATAATATAACATTTATATCAATGCTACATGTTCTTCCATTATTACTATATTAATAAGTTTACTTTGTCCATGGTTGTATTCCCCTCTTATGTTTGTTCATTCCTCCATCTTGAGGATTTGGGGATGGTGATGCCCACTCCGCCTCAGATTGAGAGGGGACTTAGATCTTGTGGGATAGATGAAAGGAACTGTTTTGCTTGCAGTTGTAGATACTCTCTGTTTTTGGGTTTGGGGTTTTCCATAATCATCATTTTTCTGTTGTCCTGTGCAAGTCCGATGAACTGGAGAGTAGTGTTGGCTGCAACTCTTCTGGGATTCAGTGTTCAACCAGCATATGAACAGACCAAAGATTTAAGTGTCTGGTACAGTGCTAATTGTAGGCTCAAATAAAAGTGGTAGAAGAATCGTGTGTAGGGAAATTATAAATGAGTCTAAATCTGTTACTTTTGGGAAATAGGTTATCTTATATTCTAAGATAAGGCCCACAGACAGGGTGCTGATTTCAAGAGGTTGTGTGCCTTGCCAATAGTGTACAGATAGCTCTAGAACTCTCAGGAGCAACCCTATTTGAGACTTTGTTTACAGTGGTAGTTAGTGAGATCTGCCTGAGACATGCATAAGTGTAACCTCTGGAATGAACTCCTGACTCATTTTGATCTCTTAGCCATAGAAACTCTTTTGTATTTAATGTTTTGCCCTTTTGGTCAAGGTCTTTTTCCAACTGCATTGCTGGTTGGCACTTGGTATTGATCCCTCAGTGCCAGGGAGGCTCATCTCTCGGAGTCATGTCTCACACTGGGGAAGGGAAGATAATGTGTTTATATGCTGAGTTTGGCTTAGAGAGAGGCCACATTTAAGTTACAAGAAAGTTTTCAGGAGGTAACTCTTAGGCAAATGATGTAATTAGGCTAAGTTTCAATTTTACAAGTATAAGGTTCATAAGTACAAGCATTAATATTGAAGGCTTGGCATATTGGTCTGTTTTCTTTTATTAGACACTGCCTATGTACTTGAGAGATTCTTGCCTCTCTATTTGAGGACATAGTGTGACTCCCCAGGATGGGAATTTAATATTTTCTTGTTTATTATATGGGTCTCCACTCACTGAGATAATACTCTGTAACAAGAATGAACACATTCATATTCCATGCCCCACTCATCCCCCCTTCCCCACTGACACCTTGTACTAGTAACCTTCCACTGCCATATTTACCAAAAGAACATTTCCACAATTGTATTTTCAACCATAGACCTCCACCTCCCCAGAGTTCACCTGTTCCTTCCTCCAGCCCTTACCCTCCAGTTCCATGGATAGCCCAACTCACTCCCCAACCCCACTTACCCTCACACTCCAGCACCATCAACCCCACTCACATCCCTGTACCACTATCACCTCCATCCACTGCCAAACCAACCCCTTCCACCTATCATAGTTTCTGCCCACATTGAGCATTTGTTCACCACTCAACTCCCTTTATATCTCCTGGTAACCTATATTCCAGACTCCATCTCTGTGAGCCTGCTCAATATCCTTAGGTCATATCAGTGAGATCATGTAATATTTGTCCTTTAGTGACTAACTTATGTCAATGAACATAAGGTCTTCAAGATTCATCCATGTTGTTGTGTGTGTCAATACTTCATTCCTTCTTATAGCTGAGTAATATTCCATTGTATGTATATACCACAATTTTCTTATTCATTCATCCATTGATGGACACTTGGGTTGCTTCCAACTTTTGACAATAGTGAATAATGCTGCTTTGAATATTGGTGTGCATGTAGCTGTTCGTGTCCCTGCTTTCAATTATTCTGTACATATACCTAGTTGTGGGATTGCTGGATCATGTGGCAATTCTACAGTTAGCTTCCTGAGGAACCACTCAACCATCCTCCACAATGGCTGCACAATTCTACATTCCCACCAGCAGTGGATGAGTGCTCCCTTCCTCCACATCCTCTCTAACACTTGTAGTCTTCTGTTTTTTTTTTTTTTTTAATAGCAGTGCATCTAATAGGTGTAAGATGATATCTCACTGTAGTTTTGATTTGAATTTCCCTAATAGCTAGTGATGTTGAGTATCTTTTCATGTGCTTTTTAGCCATTTGTATTTCCTCTTTGGAAAAGTGTCTTATTCAAATCTTTTGCCCATTTTTAAAATGGGTTATTTGTCTTTTTATTTTATATATATAAGATTGATTTATATATGCTGGATATTAACCCTTATCAAACATGTAGTTTCCAAATTTTTCTCCCATTGAATAGGTGTCTTTTCATTTTCATGACAAAATCCCTTGATGCTCAAAAAATTTTCATTTTGATTAGGTCCCATTTATCTATTTTTTTTTTTTTCTTATTGCTTGTGCTTTGGGTATAAAGTCCAAGAAACCAATGTCTAACACAATATCCTGAAGTTGCTTCCCTACATTTTCTTCTTTTGAGTTAATTTTTGTATATGGTATGAGATAGGGGTCCTTTTCATCCTTTTGCATATGGATATCCAATTCTCCCAGCACCATTTGTTGAAGAGACTATTCTTTCCGAATTGAGTGGACTTGGCAGCATTGTCAAAAATCTATTGGCTAGAGATAAGGGTATATTTCTGAACTCTCTTCGATTCCATTGGTTGATACATCTATCCTTGAGCCAGCACCAAGCAGTTTTGACCACTGTAGCATTGTAATATGTTTTAAAGTTGGAAGTGTGAGTCCTGAAAGTTGGAACTTCATTCTTCTTTTTCAAGATGTTTTTGGCCAGATAATGGTGCCTAGTTGTTTGGTCAAGCAAGCACTGGCCGAATTGTTACTGTGAGGACATTTCATGGACTTAAATCCTTTGTAAGTTGATTGCATCTATGGCTGATTAAATTTAAAATCAACTGATGAGATTGCCTTCAGCAGTGAGAGCTGTCTCATTAATCAGTTGAAGGGCTTAAAAAGAAAAGTAATGATTTCAGCAGTCAGAAGAGAATTTTCATCTTTACTTCAGCCAGCCAGCCTCTCCTGGGGAATGCATCAAGGACCTTCATCAGAGTTCTAGTTTGTAGGCTGTCCTATGGAATTTGGACTCGTTCATCTCCGCAGTCACATGAGACAATTTATAAAATCGCTTAATATTTACAGATATCTCCTGTCAGTTCTGTTTCCCTAGAGAACCCTAATAAACTTTTCTGTGTCAATTGAGATGATCATGAGTTTTTTCCCTTCCTTTTGTTAATGTGATATATTACACTACTTGATTTTCTTATGCTGAACCACCCTTGCATACCTAGGATAAAACCTACTTAGCCATGGTGTGTAATTCTTTAAATGTGCTGTTGGATTTGTTCTGCAAGTATTTTTTTTTTGAGGATTTTTCCATATATATTTATAAGAGAAATTGGTCTGTAATTTTCTTTTTTTGTAGTATCTTTAACTGGATTTGGTATTAAGGCAATGTTGTCTTCATAGAATGAGTTAGGTCGTATTCCCCCTTCTTCAGTTTTTTGGAGGAGTTTGAGCAGGACTGGTATTAATTCTTTTTGGATCGATTGGTAGAATTGACCTTTGAAGCCATCTGGTCCTGGCCTTTTCTTTGTTGGGAGGTTTTTGATGACCTCAATCTGATGACTTCTTCAATCTCTTTACTTGTAATTGGTCTGTTGAGATCTTCATTTCTTCTAGAGTCAATGTAGGTTGTTTGTGTGTTTCTAGGAATTTGTCCATTTCACCTAGGTTGTCTAATTTGTTGGCATACAGTTGTCCATAGTATCTTCTTATGATCCTTTTTATATCTGTGGAATCAATAGTAATGTCCCTCCTCTCATTTCTGATATTATTTATTTGCATCTTCTTTCTTTTTTCTTTGCCAGTCTAGCTAAGGATTTGTCAATTTTATTGATCTTCTCAAAGAGCCAACTGTTGGTTTTGTTTATGCTCTCTATTATTTTTTCATTCTCAATTTCATTTATTTCTCCTCTAATCTTTGTTATTTCTTTCCTTTTGCTTGCTTTGGGGTTAGTTTGTTTTTCTTGTTCTAGTTCTTCCAGGAGTACAGTTAGGTCTTTCATTTTAGTGCTTTCTTTTTTTTTTAATATTAAGGGTTTAGGGCTATAATTATCCTGTCAGTAATGCCTTTAACTGCATCCCTTAAGATTGATATGTTGTGTTCTTGTTTTCATTTGTCTCAAGATATTTATTGATTTCTCTTGAAATTCCTTATTTGACCCACTGATTAGCCACCCAACCGTCCTCCACAATGGCTGCACCATTCTACATTCCCACCAGCAGTGGATGAGCGTTCCCTTCCTCCACATCCTCTCCAACACTTGTAGTCTTCTGTTTTGTTTTTTTAAGATAGCAGTCCATCTAATAGGTGTAAGATGATATCTCACTGTAGTTTTGATTTGCATTTCCCTAATAGCTAGTGATGTTGACTTTACCGTAACCTACAACTTTTGCTTATCCATTCATCCATTGATGGACACTTGGGTTGCTTCCAACTTTTGACAATAGTGAATAATGCCGCTTTGAACATTGGTGACATTTGTATTTCCTCTTTGGAAAAGTGTCTATTCAAATCTTTTGCCCTTTTTTTTTTTTTTTTTTTAAAGATTTTATTTATTTATTCATTTATCCCCCCCTTGCTGCTTGTGCTCGCTGGGTCAGCTAACCACGCCGTGCGGGCAGGCTTGCCTTCACCAGGAGGCCCCGGGAACCGAACCCGGGGCCTCCCATATGGTAAACGGGAGCCCTACTGATTGAGCCACAGCCGCTTCCCCTTTTGCCCATTTTTTAAACGAGTTATTTGTCTTTTTATTTTATATATATAAGATTTATTTTTATATGCTGGATATTAGACCCTTATTGGATAAGTGTGGGTGTATTGTATTTTTTATATGACTTTACTGTAACCTACAACTTCTCTAATTAAAGAAAATAATTATTTTAAAAAATATGCTAAGTAAAGGAACCAGACCTAAAATACTACATATTATATGAATCCATTTATATAAAATGTAAACATAAATAAATCTATAGAGACAAATACATTAGTGGTTATATAGGGTTGGAGAAGGATAGAGAGATTGAGAGGTAACTACTAAGGGGTATGACTCTTTCTTTTTGGCATAATGAAAATGTTCTAAAATTGATTGTGGTGATGAATGCACAACTCTGTGATTTATACTAAAATGCATTGATTGTACACTTTGCATGGGTTGTATGGTATTTGGATATATCTCAATAAAACTGCTTTGTAAAAAATCATATGTTCATGATTTGATATCAGTATTTGGCAATACTCATCTGTGTGAAAAGACATTTCCAAAGATAAAATATATAAAATCTCATTACAAATCAGCATTAACAGATGAACATTTGCAATCAATGTTATGATAGAGAACACTAACTTTGAACCCGAATCAAGTGAAATGTTATCCCCTAATAAGAATTCCATTCCTCTACTTTTCAGACCTTTATTACAAAAAATTATATTCAATTATTATTATATTTTGAATTTGATCAATAAAAATGTGTGGAAATATGTTCAATTTTGTCTCTTCATCTCCAAAGCCTGAAATATTTCCTATTTGGCCCTTTTCAGAATAAGTTTCCCAGCCACTGACATAGACCACTCTTGGCTTGCTATGTGCTAGAAGACAGTCTGAAGTTCTCTGGAGAAAAACCTAGCCACAGAGGCAGTAATGTACAAAGATCCTAGTACATTATAAATGGAGTAAAGAAAGCTCTTAGGAGATGGTCAGTGGACATGTCAGTCAAACTATTCCTATGTAAACCTGGAACATGAACAATATAGGGTACCTCTTTTCCCAACTCATCCCTCTGCATTTTAGCAGTGGAAGAGGGAGCAATCAATGTGGTGATCGGCTAGAAAGCTTCAGGAGTTGTGATAGGCAGAATAATGATCCCCCAGAGATATCATACTAATCCCCAAAACCTGTGAATATGTTGCTTCCATGGGAAAAGAGACTTTGCTGATGAAGTTAAGGATCTTGAGATGGGGAGATTTATCCTGGATTGTCCAGGTATATCCAAAGGTCTTCATCAGAGGAAAACAAGAGTGTCAAAGGCAGAACAAAGAGATGGGACAGTGGAAACAGTGGTAGAGTGATGCACTTTGTGGATGGAAGAAGGGACCATGAGCCAAAAAATGAAGGGGATCTCTAGAAATTGCAAAAGACAAGGAAATGGATTTCCCTTGGAGTCTCCAGAAGGAACACAGCCTGGCTGACAGCATGATTTTAGCCTCATAAATCTCATTTAGGACTTCTGAACTCCAGAAACGTAAAATAATACATTTTTTGTGTGTTTGAAGTCACAAGTTTGTGGTAATATATTACAGCAACAATATATTAGTATTAGACTAATACTAATTATTAGTATTAGAAGTACAAGAAATTAGTATTAGAAGTAAAGCTAGTTAAGCTGTTTTTTTCCCTACAACTAAACAGGGTGAGTCCTCGCCTGGAAGAGGAAAGAACAGCAGTAGAGAAATGGAAGAAGTAACAGATGCAAGCAAACCCTGCATTTATGGGTGAGTGTGTATCTGGGACATGTGAAAAATCAGAGATAACTTTTGGTCTTCTTTACCAGTACAAGCATGTGTTCTGTAGGAGATGATTTAAAAGTGCAAGAGAATTCTCTCTTGGCATGAGATTTTAAATAAATATGATCTAAGTTTGTAGAAAAGAAGTGGTGATTTCTTAAATTAATGACAGAGCTTAGCATTTACACAGTTTTTCAGATTAGAAACACTCCCAGTCTTTGTGATCATTGTTGCTTCCAAATGGCCTCCCACAGATGCCCTTGCTGTCCACTTTCCAAAACACAGGAATGTCAAGTAGACTTCTCAGAGGTTTGCATCTAGGGATGCTAAAGGTTCCATTTGGGCTTGGAGAACTAAGGTATTTATAGCCTGGCAAACATATTATTGGCAGAGTATCCCCAAAAAGGATGACTTGCCCAAGACCATAGTAAAAGGTGGTGTCAGAGCAGGAAAGATAATTTGGTCGTCACTCACTGTCAGGCTTAGATTAGAACCTCTAGGGAAATATACAAAATATCTGTTGGCTAGCTCATTCTGTCATGACCTAAAACTTCTTAGGAAAAGTGTAATGCAGGAACTCTTTCTCAAAGACATAGTAAATTAGACAGCATCAACAGGGGAATGAAGGATCAGATGCTGAGCAAAAGACATCAACACCGTTTAAAAATTATAAATACAACCTTTTGGGGACCAGGTGTAGCTCAGGGGTTGAGTGCCTGCTTCCCATATACAAGGTCCCAGGTTTAGTCCCCAGTACCACTTTAAAAAAAAAACAAAAAAACCTTTTATTTGAAAAAAATTATAATAGCCTACAAGTTTCTTTTAATACTTCATTTTACTTATTTATTTTAAAGAAGACTGCTTCATAAGGCAAAAGATATCCTAGGATTGTATCCTCAAAGATTCTTTAAAAAAGTCTCTCTTCCTAGGATGAATATAGGAAGTGACTGTACACTCATAGGTGAAGAAACAAGATCAGTGCTTTTCAATCATGGCTGCCCATCAGTGTGAACTGGAGAGCTTTAAAAAATACTGATTTCCTGGGTCCCCAAATCTGATATTCTGATACAATTGGCTGAGAGCCAGGACTAGATGATGCCTGGAGTTCCTTGAATATGAAAAAATTCCTTGCTTGCAGCCCTACTCTTAAGAAACTCCAGTAGGGAAGTAAGGCTTGTAAAACAGGAAAAGTCTTGTGCTGTGTAACATGAATGAGCATGGAATTATGTTTAAATTAAAGAGGTGGTAGGGAGGGAAGAAAGATTTTATTGGGGACTTTGGGGTGATGTAGAGATAAGAAAAATCTCTAGTCTTATCTGAGTTTTGAAAGTTGACTACCATTTCAGATTGGCAAATAAAAGGGTTATTTCTAGACCCAAGGAAAGCATGGGGAAAAAATCATAGACATGCAACTGCACATTGTAATGATGATTGTTAACATTGCTGGAGGATAAAATTTGGAGGATGTATAGGGGTTCGGAATGGGGAGAAGGGGCAGAAGATGGGAGGGGTGGCTAGAGAGCCAGGCTGATCCCAAGGGTAGTGGGGTACTTTTTAAACTTGATGGACAACTGTTGGAGCTTTCTAAGAGCTGGGATATGATCAGATTTTTTTTTTTTTTTTTTTTTTTTTTGCAGGATTTATCTAGCAGCCCTGGGTAAGATGGGCCTAGGTGGAGTGAGACTGGAGGCAGGGAGATGAGTAAGGAAAATGTTGCCAAATCCAAGGTAAAGGCTTGAACTAAAGAAGTGAATGGAGAGGAAAGGATAGATTTAGAAGATATTGAAGAAGCAGCATGGAAAGGACCTGGCCACTGGATGATAGATATAAAGGAGACAGGGAGTTTAGCTTGACTTCTAGGTTTTTAATTTGATCAACCAGATGGCTTATGACCTGTTAGTCATAAAACATCACACCAAAATTAGATAGAATAAGTCATATGGGAACAGACATAGTAGGGTTTAGCTCAGTGAACTGTGCTCCTGCAGTCTTTGAATGAGTGGCAGGTTAGGGGTGTGGGATGTGTGTGTGTGTGTGTGTGTGTGTGTTCAGGGTGGAATATGGGAATGAAGAAATGGCTTTGTGCTCCAGCTTCCATTAGCTATAGCAGCTACAACTTCAACCCCCGAATCATTCCTTGTAGTAAGGAGTCCCGGGACTTTCTACTGGGGCCTATGGTACTGCTCTTACCCTTACTTATCCTGGCCACTGTGGTCATATCCATTCTAGAGCTGGATGCCAATCTATTGTTGAGCTAAATGTTTAAAATAGCTGCTTCTGCCAAAAAATTCAGTGGCTAATTCTTACTCTGTTGCAATAGCCATCAAGCTGAAGTACACAACCCTTCCCATCCCCATCAGTCCCCAGCAGAGCCTCCTTCTTCACTAATCAATCATTTGCCTTGTGGTTTCAGTCTATCACTGCCCTCTCTCTAACTGCCTGACACAAGGGGGAGGACCAGAAAATAAGGTGAAAGATATAAAAATTGGGCTGCACTCCAATACTGGACCCTGTTCAGGCCAAGCCTGTTCTCCACTCCCTCCTTCTAATGGTGCAAGTCCCTTCCCCATCATGGGTATTGTCCTGGAGATGAAGAAGCAGCCCCTGGTCTCCAACTCCTTAGAACCTTAGCTGTGGGGAGCAGTGACCATACCTGGAGTATGGAACCATTGTTTGCCTATGGCTTATCAGGGCTTTCCTGCAAATAAAACCCTGGTGGGCCTACTCAGACATCCTGAACTCACCGTGGGTCTGAAGTATAGGTATTTCCTCTGGCCTCTTACTTCAATTTCATAGAGATTTCAGGGAATATTATTAGAATTTAAACGTAGATTTTCCATGTAATGTAGAAATTATTCATATTTTAGTGTCACATATATCCTGGCAAAATAAGTTCCTGCAGAGGCCAAAGTGATCCTTTCTCTAAATCCTTTCCTCTTCACTTCTTTGCTCATACCTGAGGCTTCGGGCCCAGCACCATATCTGCTTTCTGCATTGGTAGTTCCACCAACATGGTGACCTAGAAAAAGGATTTATCTGATATTTGGAATACATTGGGAGACGGCTCCCTTCTGCCTTCAAGGTTAGGATGACCACATTTGGTGCTCTGAATAGTATTTATTATTCATGGGACATAGAGTCTCTACTCTCACACATTCACTCCAAAAATATTATTGTACTTTTCTGCTTTAAATAAGCTTCCCACTGTCTGAAGTGAATTTCCCTCTCAGTTTTCCATAGCCATTCCATCCTCATACCTTCCTCCAGAATTGGGCATATGTGTCACCTTTCCAAACAGTGTCTCCCACCTGTATTTCTTGAGGTGCATGCAGTCCCTGGCAGAGGGAATGACTCTTCTTAAGTTGATCCTTCACTGAATTTGAGGTGCCACGACTCCTAAACACTCCTACCCTCCTGTCAACCCTGCCAGAGTCATGTGCTCCCTTGCTCAGAAGCCAGCATGAAAATGGCAGCTGGGAATGCAGGAGCTTTTTAGAGTGGTGTGGTTATTTCTGATGTTGCTTGATCCCACAGGCTTTGTCATTTAATTAATTTAAAATATTGCTTGCAAATATCAGTTTCCACTTAGTAACTAATACTAATGACTTGGAACCACTTTAGAAAAAAAGACTTAGAGATGAGATTTATTGCTATCCTCAAGTACTCCTAAGCAGAAATAAAATACTCACTACTGGAAAAGAATGTTGTGGTGGTTAAGTTTATGTGTCAACTTGGTTAGGTTATAGTGTCCAGTTGTTTGGTCAGGCAAGCACTGGCTCTGAGGCTATTTTGTGGGTTTAAATCATTAGTCAGTTGATTACATTTATGGCTGAATGCATCTATAATCAACAAGATTGCCTTCAGGAATGAGAGAAGTCTCATCCAATCAGTTGAAGGTCTTAAAGGGAGAACTGATGATTTTAGCAGTCAGAAAGAAGAATTTCTATCTCTACTTCAGCCAGCCAGCTTCTCCTTGGGAATGCATTGAAACCTTCATCAGAGTTACCAATGTATTAGTCAGCCAAAGGGGTGCTGATGCAAAATATCAGAAATCTGTTGGCTTTTATAAAGGGTATTTATTTGGGGTAGAAGCTTATAGTCACAAAGCCATAAAGAGTAAGTTACTTCCCTCACCAAAGTCTGCTGCCACGTGTTGGAGCAAGAAGACTGCCAGTCTCTGTGAAGATTCAGCTTTCTTCTTCCTCCTAAGGCTCTGTGGTCTCAGTTCCTTCAGGCTTTGTCTCTCTCCCCAGGGCTTGATCCTTTCTGGGCTCAGCTGCTCTAGTCTCTCCACAAGGTCAGCTGTAGACTATTAGGCTCTCACTCTTCTGGGGCTTCTGCTTTGTCTATGGAGCTGTCTCTATTTCTCTGTATTCTTCTCCTGTGTGTTTACTTCACAGGGTTCCAGCAGCAAAAAACTCCAACTCTCTCCTCTGCTTTGTAGGGGGCAGGGACTCAATGTCCTACTGGCATGGCCCAAAGCCTTAATCATTATGTAATCAAGTAAAAGTGAAACCTCTGAATTTAATCTAATACACCCAGAGGAACAGACTAGTTTACAAACATAATAGAATATCTATTTTTGGAATTCATAAATAATACCAAACTTGCTACACCAACTTGTGTCCTGCCCTACAGAATCCAGACTTGCCAATCCCCACAGTCACATGAGCTAATTCCTATAATAAATCTCATAATATTTTAATGTGTGTGTATGTGTGTGTATCCTGTCAGTTCTGTTTCCCTGGAGAACCCTGAATAATATACAAAAATCCACAGAAACAAAATACAAATGCCCAGCCAGGAAATAAAGTCTCCTGGGAGAAAGGAGGATGCTGAGATGTGCAAGTCAGAGAGAGACAGCTGGCAATGATGCCAGCCCTGTTCCCAAGAACACCTGTGCTGCTTACCTCAAGGCAACAGAGACCAGTATGAATATGGATCTCTTTTAATGACGTCCTCACTTCCTGATCTCTTAACCCCTCCCTGTGTTAGGCAATGCCAAAGACTAGGAAAAGAATATATTGGCTGAATCTCATTGAAGCATCCCGTAGCCTCAATTGTGACACCTATTTGAAGTCTGTTTTAGATATCTTCAGAATTGGTTGGGCAGTTTGGGATTGGCTTTGGCAAGAATTATATCTGTGGGATTGAGTTAAAGAGAGAGGGGAACTAGCTGCTTAGGGCTAGTGCAAGATGCAGGACTTCGCAAAAAGGTGTGAGACCAGAAAGGGAGGTGAAACACTTAATATAAAGAGCTATGGTACTCCCTATATTCACTTTACTAAAGCAACTGAAAATAAACACTGTGAAAGTACACCCACCCACCCACCCAATCTACTCAGTACCTCTGATGTAGCAGGCACTGGAAGGGAAACGAAATGAATATGAGAGGGTGCTGAGATCACCATCTCTTTCAACCTTGGGATCCTATGATTCTGTAGTTTTCCCCATTAGATGATAAATCTATCAGTCTTTCTCTAGCCATACTAAACCATTGACCGATGTCAAAATGTTTACATTCAAATCTCAGCCCCAAAACAAGCTGTGTAACTAAGGGGCAAATTATTTCAACTCTCTGGGCCATAGTATCCTCATTTGCAAGTTAGAAAAGATTGTAACTTTAGGGACTTATTATATGGAATAAATGAAATATGTAACAATTCCTCTATATATTGTTATCTTTGGTTTAATCTTTATAGGAAATCTTCCCATCTAACAGGAATTTGTCATTCCTCCCCAAAGTGGTCTGTGGTGTTTAAAACTTTAGTTTAAGGCCCACAATGAATGGAATTTAATTGTATTCCCCAAGTCAGGATTACCTGGCAGGATTCCTAGGTTTTTTTTTTCTCACAATATCTCCCTTTTGGGATTCTTGGAATGTCCAAGTTTGAAGAGATTTCAAAAGCTCTCAAGCAGTCTGCAGGTCAACTTGAATTTTTCTTGTTAACAGTGCTGCATCTCCTTGAATATTTATGGTTTGAGTACACGTTGATGCATTAAAGATTTCCAAAGGAGCCCTTATTGCTTTTACTGTTGGTTAAATATTTGCTAACCCAGCCTACAGACTCACTGACACATACCAGGGAACCACATACATTTTTCCAAGTAGGTCAAAGCTGTTGCTTATCATTTGAGCCAGACACATAATTTTTATAAACTTATACTAATTTAATTTCAGGTTTTTTTTGTCCCTGAAATTTCTCCACCAAAACTTTGAGATCAGAAAACATTCATTTTGGGGTGATATTCTTTATTCAAAATGCAATTATGGTTCTTATGAGAAATGAGATGAGCATTAGTAAATATCCTTTCAACCAATTTGGGATATAGCAATAGGGGTGGAAATTTCCACAATGTTTTGCTAATTTCATAGAGTTACATTGGTAAACTGAGAATTCTTTAAAGACCTTGCTCCATCAGTCCCTCCTGCCAACTGCTGGTGCCTTTCATTAAAGGGCATCTTCACTAAAGCTCTGTGAATCTGGGTGATTAATTCTCAGAGCTTTACTTTTCTCATTTGTAAAAAGGGGGTAATAATATCTATGTTCAGACAGTTAAAAAGAAGTAGCAGAAAACCTGGCACATCACATTCAATAAATACTATATAGTGTTATGATTTCCTTTCCAAACTTATCTCCCACTCCCATATGTAGCTACTTACCATATGTAGCTACTTACAATTGATCAAATGAACTACTAAAATTTGGTGCTAGAGTTTACTGAGGCTTCAAATCCATATTATAGTCCAGCACAGAGAGTAGTTGGAATTCTATCAACTTCCTGCATCGTAATTATATTTATTGCACACCTTAGGTGCCAGGCATTGCCAGGCTCAATAATGAATCAAACACATATAGTCCATATTTTTATGATGCTTAAAGCCTTAAACAAATAAACACCAAAGTGAATTAAAATGACAAGTTGTGGTAAGTGCCAGGAAATAAAAGACCAGAGGCTATAAGAGAGAATGACATGGGGACAACATTTAGAGAGAAGAAAAACCTGAAGTCAAACAACCAAATGTCACTTGACAAACAACTTATTAACATCCTTCCATCTCCTTCCACCTGAGAAAGTCTCTTTAAAGCACCCTTAACCCCCCTCCCACCTTGAAAAGGACAAAAAAACCCACATCATTTCCAGACCATGAAACCATTTCCAGACAAATGTCATCTTCCAGTTTTATCTAATTTGTGAATGTCTTTTTGTTTTGTTTTTCACAAAGCACTCTCAATGTGGCTGACTTAAAAAAAAAAAAAAAAAAAAAAAAAAGAAAAGAAAAGAAAAAAGCAGGCCTCTTTGAGGAAGTGGCATTTCATTTAAGCCTCAATATGATATGATAGGAGTTAGCCAGGCCAAGAATAGGTGCAAAGTACATTCTAAGGGGAGGCTGGCAAAAGCTGGTCTGGTTTGAAGAGCCAGGAGAAGAAAGTGGGTCCCAATCACTGAATGAAGTGTGAAGAAAGATGGCTTTAGAGAGAGGACAGGACAGAGCTTGTAGGACCTCGTGGCTGCAGATTCTATGTGTTATCCTGGGTGCTATGGGAGCCATAGGAGAATTTTAAGCAGGGGAATGATGTCATCAGATTCAGGAATTTTAGGTGACATGCTGGCTGTGGTGTAAAGAATGAATAGGGGTTGGAGTAGGTCTTCCTTCAAGAAGAAAGAAAGCAGGTAGACTGGTTGGGAGGTAGTGAGAGATGAGCTGACTTGGCCTAGGGTGCTGGCAGCAGGTGGAGAGAAATGGACGTAGAGTTTAGAGTACTTGCCTATGAATAGATCATAGGAGGGGGTTTGATCTGGGACAGATGGACGATGATTTCCAAGTTTCCTCTTGAGCAGCTGGAAAGAATGTTCCGTTATCAGGGAGGTATTGTAAGGGTTGGTCATAAGTTGGTCTTGGATTTCAATTGTTGCTTTTTTTTGTATTAACTCAACTATTTAGAGAATTTTGCTAAGAAGTTTCTTATTTGATTGTTTTGGTTTTATCAAATTGCTTAGTTGTTACCATCTTGATTGTTCAGTGGATCACCCACAATCTTCGCTGTCATCAAAGTCTTTGTCCACTGGAATATGGAGCTGGTAGGTTTTGTACCTCATCTTTTGCTCTGCCTTAGTGGTAGTCACAAACGTTTAATAGCCACTGCTTTAGAAGAATCTCTCACTCCAACTAGATTGGTCTCCTATTGTTCTCAGAACATCTGCCCTTTTCTTTTTCTGTAACTTTGCTGTTGTCTGAAATGCCCTCCTCTTCCTACCTGCCCTTTAAGATTATGCCCATGCCTACTTCTTCTAAGAAGCCTTTACTCACTCAGCACACTGGGCTTCATTTGTCACGTCATACTTGGCCTTGCAATCCAAGTTTTTGTTGTATGAGTGAGGACCTCCCCCATACTAAAAGATTGTAAGCTCCTTGAAAGCAAGGATGGGGTCTTAATATATCCTTGCAAGGAGCCTAACGCACAGTAAAAGTTCAAATAATGGTTCTTGATCAAATGGTTGAATTCATGTCAAGCCAGAGAGAGGAGAGGATGATGGAAGATTTTATTCTGGGTCAGGTAGAACCTTAAAACACTATAAATGGAAGGCATTCAGCTACCTGATTACTCATAAATCATATTAAATTTCTAACATATTTTGCAAATATGACAAAAGATTTGTGTTCATGGCCTCTGTTCTCTCTCTAGCAATGTATATTGGAGACTAAAGTTGAAGAGAAACCAATTTTTGGAGCTTTGTGATATTTCCAAGGAGTCTGTTGCTCTACTTTCTAGAGCCACATTGTTCATTTTTGTTTTTCATTCTCTGCAATACTTTCATCAAGACAGCTTCTGGGCATGATTCCAAAAACAGTTTCAAGAAGCCAGGGAATTAAACAACACCAACCAAATTTTAACTTTCAACAATAATTAAGTGGATAGCATTTAATTCCAGGCTATGCTCTGGACCATGGAAAATTAACCCTTGCCTTTTTGAAATTTTTATATTAATGGAGCTGGGACAGCAAACTAGGGTCTGTCTACATTTGTGATAGCTTAATCCCCCAGCCCAAGCTAAGTCATGACCCATATATCTGTAAAACACATCTAAAATAACTTTGCTTTCAGAATTTGAGGAATTTTTACAATACTCTGGAGGCCATCTACAGTACCATAAAACTAGTACATGTAATTTTTTTTTTTTACATATAATTTTTTGGTTAAGGAGCTTGAAGTAAAAAAACGCAAAAAAGTCAATATGAACTCAACCTAATTTTATATGTACTCTTTTGTCCTTTTTCTGGAAAGAAATTCATTCAGAATTCCCTGAACTGGATTCTTCCATTTGTCTTGAAATTTCAACCTCTAACCTAGGGATTCTTAACCCCAGTTCAGATTAGAATTACCTGCAGAGCTGGTGCCCAGGCATTAGGGTGATTCTAATGTGTAGCCAAGGTTGAACACCAAGGTGGCTAACCTAAACATTAGTCTGCTGTAACAAATGTGCTTCTATCTAAACATAATGGAACAAGAATATTCATAGCAGCCTTAGTTACAGTAGGCCTAACCTGGAAACAGCCCAAATGTCTACCAACAGTAGAATGGATAATTAATTGTGAAATACTTATAAAAGAGAATACGATACCATAATGAAAACAAAAGTTACAGCTACACAAAGCAACATGGATGATCCCCACAAGCATAATGCTGAATGAAAAAAGTCAGACATGAAAGAATGCATCATGCATCATCTATTTGTGTAAAGTTCAAAAACAGTCAAAACTCATCTATGGCATTAGAAGTCAGAATAGAGGTTACATTTGGCAGGGTAGGGGTAGTGATTGGCAGTGATCGCAAGGGAAAAAACTCGGTGAGGCAAAGCTTTATTTTTTGATCTGGATGGAAGTTAGAGGTCTAAGGTTATATAACATAAAATGTGTTTTTGTATTATGACTTCAATATGTTCTAAAATTTAGAACTGATATAATTAAAGAGGTTCACTGTAATATAGAACAATGTAAGTATTTTGGAGAAAGATTAAAAATAAAACAATGAGACTTTGCAGTGATATTTATCATCGTGGGTCTTGATTTTCTAGTAGTTCTTGGCCTTTTAAATCTAATACAATCTTTGAGGCAGACCTACTTAAGACAATATTTTCAAAATTATTATATTAATCTCAGTACAGGATGAATATGCTCATTTAATTCTGCTCTAAAGCAAATAGTATATGGTATAAAGCTAATGATATAATTTTCAAATACATATAGTATCTTATAGACTCCTATTGCAATAT
The DNA here is from genome assembly GCA_026826555.1 of Tolypeutes matacus. Taxonomy (NCBI): domain Eukaryota; kingdom Metazoa; phylum Chordata; class Mammalia; order Cingulata; family Chlamyphoridae; genus Tolypeutes; species Tolypeutes matacus. Next base: position 24,110,640 of record JAKSZT010053770.1, read on the forward strand.
AGACCTTAAAAATATTAACAATGGACTGTTTGAAAATTACCCTTAATAGATTGAAAATGTCTAATAAATTTATGAGTTGAAGTATTTTGTTGAATCATGTATTACTGGACTGATTTATTTAATTTGCTTCTAAGTGTTATTATTTTCTGTCTATAACAATAATATGTGTTCATTTTAGAAATGTTCAAAAATAATAAAAGAAATAACATTCATAAGTAAATTATCTGGCAGTAAGCACTTTTAACATTTTGGTATAATTCTCTATGAGAGGGGAAGGCCGTATATATGCATACATTTAAACAAAATTAGCTACACAGGTTTTATTCCCACTGTTTTCATTCAGTTATATTTAATATAAGCATTTCCCAAAGTCATAAGTATTCTGCAGATGTATGAATTTCAAAATTTACACAGAATATCATAATTTATTTAATCTCTATTCCTGGACATTTAGGGTATTCCCATTTTCTTGCTTCTATTAGATGCTAAGAATGCTACAGAGCTTGGAGCTCATATAGCTAACCTTTGCTGTGCCTTTTCAGTTGCTGGAAGCATTTGCAGTCTCCTCTCCTTCCTGTTCCTCCTTTTTAATCTCTCCTCCTCCTCTAATTCTCTAGCCACGCTGGCCTCCTCCTGGTCCACCCATACACTCTAGATACTCTACTGGCTTCTGGATTTTGAACTTGTTGCTCTGTCTACCTGGACTACCTGTCACCACGTGGCTCTCCTCACTTCCTGGAGGTCATCTTTTTAGTGAGACTTTCTTGTCACCCTGTCTACTACTTCACACTTATAACCCCAATTTTTCTATCTTCTCCCAAGATTTATTTACTTTTTTTCTTTTAGCATTTATCATTATCTAACATAGTTTCTTACTTTTTCTTGTCAGTCTCTGCCACTGGAATGTAAGCTCCAGGCGGGTAAGCATTTGTGTCTGTTTTATTCACTGCTGAATCCTAGTCTCTGGACTGTGTCTGTCTCATTCTAAATGCTCAAAAAAATACCTGTTGGATGAATCAATGAATCACCATCATTGTCATCATAGTCATTACCAACAGCCCATCTCCTTCAGGAATCCTTTATTGAATATCCCAGGTGTATGGGAGTTTACAATCTAATCAGGGAGACTAGATATGTACATTCCTAACAGACTCCATTACTTATTGTGATTCAGGAATAGGTATATCATCAGAGCAGACCAAATCATGAACATGAATAGGTCATCTCTCTTTATGTGGCTGAATATAATGGCTAGACATTAAGAAGCTGGAAAAACTACTCAAAGTGCATAAACAGCTTAAATGACCAAAAATGGATATGTGGAGGAAAAGGAAGTTCAGGATTGAGAAACGTCTTCCCAATTATTGCAAAATGTGAAGGGTAATTTATTAAGGTGACAGGTTTATTCTTCTCATCTGGAAGAACAAGACAGTCTGACCTATTCCAGCCCCAGCAACTCTGCCAAACACCAGGACTGTATCAACTCAACATTTTCTTTGTTTCTCTTCCTGCCCCAAGGTTAATAAGTGTTGTTGAAGGAAACTGAGTAACCAGTTCCATTGCAAATATGTGATAACCACCCTCAGGCAGGTCCTCAGCTCTGCTCAACAATCCTGAAATGTAACGATTCTCAAAATGTTTGGTCTAAGGCCCTTTATTTACTAAATTGTTGAGGACTCCAAACAATTTTTGTTTATGTGCATCATATCTATTAATATTTATTTTCTTAGAAATTAAAACTGAGAAATTTCAAAAATATTTATTCTTCATTTAAAAAGCAATAAGATCATTACATGTTAACAATAAACAACATATTTTTATTTAAAAAAAAAAACGAGAAGAGAAACATTGTTTTACAATTTTTGCCAATCTCTTTAATGCCTGGCTTAATTAAAGATAGCTGGATTCTCATAATTGCTTCAGCATTCAATCTGTTGCGATATACATGCCTCTGAAAAACTCTACTGTCCACTCATGAATGAATGAGAGTGAAAAAGTAAGTGATATCTTAGTAATATTGTGAAAATAGTTTTGACCTTGTGGACAGGGACCCTGGAATGCACTTTGAGAAATGCTACTTTAATGCCTTTGTACTAGGCTAGAATGCTTACTTCATAACTTTTTCCAAATCTTCCATCTTCTCCTTAAACCCTATATTATCTCCCCTCCACTATAGCAGCACCCACATTAAATTCCCTTGATATCTTTAAGTTGTTCTCTTTATTTTATCACTGATGGTGTTTTGGGAGCTTTGGACCATTAATTTTTCCAGTGTCAACTCTTGGATTTTCAGTTTCTCTTTCCATTGGTATATTAGTTATCTATTACTGTATAAAAATATCACCCCAAAACATTGCAACTTAAGGCAAGAAACACTGAACATATCACACGTCTGAGAATTAGCTTAGAGCAATTGTTGGCAGGCTTTAGCTACTTTCCATAAGTCTGGTCACAATGGCAGCTGGCTTCCCCCAGAGCAAGAGAGTCAAAAGACGAAGCTGCAGTGTCTTTTATAGCCAAATCTCAGAAGTGACTAACCATCACTTCTGCCTATGCTATTGGTCATGCAGGCCAACAGTGGCACAATGTGGGAGAGGACTGCACAAGGCTGTGAACACAAGGAGGTGGGGATCACTGGGGGGCATCTTAGAGGTTTCCTGCCACTATTGGATCCTTTTGCTTTATTATAAACGTGCTACTATATCCTCCATCCTAAAAACAAAACAAGACAAATCTCTTCATTAATTTTGCTTCCTCTTCGGGATCCTTGTCAAGCTCTCTCCTATCTTATAATCACCAAACTTCTAAGAGAATTCTGAATTTGCTGGTTCCCTTTTCTCACCTGTAATTTACTCCTCATTCTGCTTCAATTTGGCATGTGTGACGAATCTGTTTCCATAATGATCCTGATAACTTCCTAATTGTTATCAAACCCAATGATAAGTTTCCTTGGATTGAGGAATTGGGGAAGGTTTCATGAGTATTGAGGTAGGTGTTGAAGAATGAGTATGAGTTTGCCAAGTGTGGTAGATTGAGGCTTTTGTAGACCCCAGAAAAATCATGTCCTTAGAGCTAATCCATTCCTGTGGGTGTGAACCTACTGTAGGTGGGACCTTTTGGTTACTTCAATAAGGCATTGCCCAGGGTGGGTCTTAGTCCTCTTACTAGATTCCTTTAAAAATGAGACGAATATGGAGAGACAAACAGAGGAAGTCCATAAGAGCAAGAAGCTGAAATCAACAGAACCCTGAAGAGAGAAAGCCACAGGAACCAGGAGAAAGCCAGAGGAAGCCATAAGTTGACAGCAACAAAACCCAGAGGAAAAGGGAGAGACCCAGTATCACTAGCAGCTGGTCTTTGGGGAGAAAGCATCACCTGATGATGCCTTGATTTGGACATTTTTCTCAGCCTTGAAACTGTACACTTACAACCTAATAAATTACCATTGTAAAAGCCAACTCATTTCTTGTATATTGCATGTTGGAAGACTTTAGCAAACTAAAACCAAGCCAAGGCAAGAAAAAGGACAGGGAAGAGTGAGTATGCATGGAAAACAGTTCCTGTGATGGGGGTGAGGGAAAGTGAGATTGGAAATACCCTTCTAAGGAGTATGGATTCCTGAAGGCATTAAGAAGCCATGGAAGGTGACATGGAGGCTGGTTGGGAAAGGAAGAATATTGAGCAATACTTATTCTCTAAGAAAGGAGGAAAGGCAACAAGGGATGCAGATATTGATACTGGTAGTAGTGAAATGTAGGGGAACGGAAAGTGTTTATTCATTCATTCAATAAATATTTATTGGCCACCTACCATGTACTAAGTACCAGATAGTGTCTATTTATTCTGTGTTATAAAGTGAATGTCATTGTTAAGAGTGAATGGAAGGGGGTTGTGGTTGTGACTTAGAAGAGCATTAAAGTTTTGAAACAACTTTTGGACTGAGCTTTGATGAGGGTCTCACAAAGATCAACAATCATGGAACCACCAGATGTTTGTCAGTGGACAGAATGATCCATGGTTGGAAATTGTCAAAGCTAGTGGGTTAGAAAACCAAAAGGGTAAGGGAATTATGGGTACTGATGAGGATGTGGTTAACATGATTGGCTCTGGAGCCCAGGCTTTTTAGGAAAGAAACAAAGCCAAGTAAATTAATAGCCAATATTTATAGAGCACTTGTCAAGTGACAGGTCACATGCTAGGCACAGGGGATAAAAAAAATAAATAAACACAGTCCTCTCTCCACCCCTTATCACATCCCCAATCTCAGAGAACTCAGAGCTTAGGGGAAGAAACAAATCATTGTGACACTGTGGAATGTGTGAAGGAGGTTGAGAGAAAAGGTTACCTTCTGGAAATATCAAGGTGCCTGACATCTTACTTCAATAGAGGAAGGCTGAACCCTCTCAGAGATTGCCTGCCATCTTGCTTCAACATGTGACAACAAATTTTGGGTGAGGAAGTACCTCTTATGGTACCTTGAATTGGACTCTTTAGGGCCTTGTAACTGTAAGCTTTTACCCTAAATAAATACCCTTTATAAAAGCCAACAGATTTCTGGTACTTTGCATCAGCACCTCTTTGGCTGACTAATACATAGTGGTATCACTTTTGGACTGCTCCTAGCTTCAAAACTGTGAGCCAATAAATCCCTCTTGTTTAAATCAACCCATTGTGTGGTATTTGTAATTATCAGCTCAGGAAAACTAAGATAATATATGTTTTTATTTCTTTTGGGTATATACCTGAGTGTGGAATTTCTGGGTCAGGTGGTAACTTTGTGTTTAACATTTTGATGAACTGCCAAACTGTTTTCCAAGTGGTGGCACCATTTTACATTCCCACCAACAATGTGTGAGGGTTCCAATTTCTCCCCATCCTTACCAGCACTTATTATTCTGTCTTTTTTAGTGCAACCCTCCTAGTGGGTATGAAGTATCTCATTGTGGTTATTAATTTCATTTCCCTAATGGCTAATGCTATTGAGCAACTTTTCATGTGCTCATTTGCAATCTATATTTTTTCTCTGGTGAAGTGTCTGTTCAACTCTTGTGCTTATTTTCTATTTGGACTGCTTGTTTTCCTACTGTTGAATTTAGATAGCTCTTTATATATTCTGGATGCAAACCTTTGGTCAGATACAATAGTTGAAATGTTTTTTCCCAGTCTGTGACTTGTCTTTTCTTTCTTCTAACAGTGCCTTTCACAGAGCAGAAGCTTTTAATTTTGTTGAGGTCCAATTACTATTTTTTTCTTTTATGGATCATTCTTTTGGTGTAAAGTCTAAGAACTCTTTACCTAACTCTCGTTCCTGAAAATTTCCTCCTATGTTTTCTTCTTAAAGTTTTGTAATTTTACATTTGTATCTATGATCAATTTTGAGTGAATTTTTGTATAAGATGTGAATTTGGGTGAAGTTTTATATTTTGTTTGTAAATATTCAATTATTCTAGCATCATTTGTTGAAAAGACTATCCTTCCTCCATTGGATTGGCTTTGTAACTTTGTAAAAAATCTGTTGGCTATGCCTGTGTGGGTCAATTTCTGAACTTTCTATTATGTTTCATTGATCTATGTATCTGTCTTTTCCCCAATACCACACCGCCTTGATTATTGCAGTTTTATAGTAATTTTTATAGTTGGGTAGTGTGAGTCCTCCAACTTGGTTTTTCTTTTCAAAACTGTTTTGCCTAATCTAGTTTCTTGGTCTTTCCATGTACATTTTATAATCTGTTGATATCCACAAGAAATTCTACTAGGATTTTTACTGGGAACATATTGAGCTCTAGATAAAATTGGGAAGAATTCACATCTTAACAATATTGAGTCTTCCAATCTATGAATATGATATATCTCTCCATATATTTAGATCTTCCTTGATTTCTTTTTCATCAGTCTTTTGTAGTTTTCAGCATACAAATCTTGTACATGTTTTGTTAGATTTAAAATTAAATATTTCATTTTTTGTGGGAGGGGGAGGGGCTGGGGTATATGGGAATCCCCTATATTTTTGATGTAACATTTATGTAATCTAAAGCTTCTTTAAAAATAAAAAATTAACTCAGAAAAAGCATTATAATTGTATTAAATATTCTACAATTTGATGAACAAAAACAATTGAAAGTTTACATTTTATTTGTAAGGTTTAAAAACAATGTCATATGTTTGGGGGATATTATTTTATTTGTTCTGTAAATAAGCCAGTTTTTAAAATGTTTGTTGTTATTTTTAATTTATTTAAATGGTCATATTTATATTTTCAGGACTTAAACACTTATCATAATTGTTGAAACTCTTTTGCCTTTGATTTTTTTAAGTGATTATTAAAGTACAGAAATTTTAAATGCCAAAAAAATTTTCATTTCTTGGTGCTATTTTTAAATGGTACTTCAATTTTTTTTTTCAGATTCTAATTGTTCATTGCTAGTATATAGAAATAAAAGTGATTTTGATTTTGACCCTATGATCAATAGTTCATTTATTAGTTCTAGGACTTTTCTTATGTATTCCTTAGGATTTAATGTAAATAATCATGTGATTTGGGAGTAGAGATAACCTCCCCCACCTTTCCAATCTGTGAGCCTTTCCTATACTTCTTTGTGTCCATCCCACGCATGTGGTCATGGGGATACTGCTAGAATTGAGAGACTGCCGTCTTCAGTTCTCTAACTTCTTGGATTTCCCCCGCACTCTCCACCCTATTCTGAGCCTTTACTTAGAAAGTCAGGGTTTCTTTTGGAGTTTTAGCCAGCCATGCTGTCACATTTTTGCTAATCCAGCTGCCTTCAGGGCAAAGTAGCTAGAAAATAGAGAGCAAAAGTAATGTGGATTCTCCTTCACACTGTTTGGGCCGCAGGACCCCTTTTCTTGGAACTTCTAGCCAGGAAGACAGTTTTTCTCCTGAGGTATTAGGCATCCATTCCACTGTGGTGTTGCTCGGCAATTGAGGCTGCTACTGGGGCAGGGTCAAGAAAGGAAAAAAGAGGAAAAGAAAAAAAATCCCACAAGATTCCCCCCACATTCTCTGACTCATAGAAATCCCTTCTGTAGTCCTCTGGCCAGAAAGATTTTGAATTCCACACTGGGCCACTCTCAGGTCAAATAATAGGAGATTTTTAAGTAGGAAAAACACAAACTTCTTGTGTAAGAGTTATTCTTCAAGCTTTGCTTCACCTCCTTCCCCATTTACATGCTATTGTTAATTTTTAAGCTTCTCAGGTACTTTCCTTTTGTATTTTGACCAGTGTCTAGTTATATTCAGTGGGAGAGATAGGCTGTTGGGCTTGCTCCATTTTGCCTGGCACCAGAACGCTGAGGTAGGTTTCTGAAGTGGGCTGAAGTTGAAAGAAGCCTAGGAACCAACGTCGGTGAAGGTATTGAAATTATCTAGATGATGGCAGGGATCTGGGTGGAGAATGACTGGGAGTCAGCTGCCAAAGTTTTTAATGATATAAGGATATCCTTCTGATATCATAGTCAGAAGGAGATGCAATGACTGGCAGCTGGTTATGAGGCTCACGGAGGAGCTGTTCAGAGTGGTGGTGCCAAGGTCTAGCTGTGGCCAGGAATCCTAGGTGAAGGCACCTAGGAATGGGAAAGAGGTAGGTTATGTGAGAATGATTAGCCTGAACTTTGAGAGGGATTTGAAGGAAACTGTGTTGTTTAGGGAGTGAAGTTTCAGTTAAGGAGAGAATTATTAGGGAAAGGAAGAAATAAGTGAGAGTATTAGTATGCCACACACTACCTTACACTTACTTAGCTCCCTAAATCCTAATGCACAGACACGAAGGCAGTATAGCATTGTGGTTAAAAACATGTGCATTGGCATACAAGCAGAGCTGGTGCTCATCCCAGCTAAACCACTTGTGTTTTGTGTGATATTGAACAAGTTACTTACCATCTCTGAGTCTCGCTTGCCTCATTTATAAAATTGATATAACAACAAAGGGTTGTGAGGACTAAATGACAATATGTGCAAAGTGCTTAGTGCAGTGCCTGACAACACAGAACACAGATATGTAGGAAGTAAATCTCAGGTCTTTTGATTCCAATTCTATGATTAGGAGGGAGCCCAGGGCTGAGATGGCCTGATGAGTAGAAGTAGGTGGTCCAGAAGTGATGGGGTTGTGGGGTGACCAGAGAAGCCTCAGATGGCCCTCAACCGAAATATCTCTCTATCCAGCTTTTATTTGGCAGTCTACAGTGGAAGATTGTATTTCAGACGTCTTTCCAGTAAAAATGCAAATCCCTCTAGAAGAGATAACACACAGAACCCTATCTGCAATATTAAGTACCAGGCACTGTGTTAACTTTACACTTAACCCTCACAGTCACCCCACAAGTAAAGTTCTTATTTCAGTTTCCGGTTGAGGAACGAGGCCTAGAGAATTGACCTGACTTCCTCAAGGTCACACAGCTAGTTGGTGGCAGAGCTGGGACTATAATCCTAGACTCCTACTGCAAATTCCCTGTGTTTCACTCTGCACCACAATTAGCCCTCCCCCAAGGTGAAAAAATGCTTACATAATCATTTGGGTAAAGTAATAAAAAATGTGCTTAAGCTTCTAGTCCTCACTCAGGCACTGGTTCTCTGGGTGACTTTGAGTTTGTCACTTACCCAACAGCTTTGGTGTTTCTCTGCCTGTGAATCAGAGATGACAAATCCCCAAGCTTTGCCTTTGTTGGTCTGCTGCGAGGACAAGTAAAAATCAGTAAAGCTCACTAAAAGACTGTAGTTTCCAAATTAAAGAGACTAGCTTGTATCTTCCTGCAGCCACACATTAAGGCTGTTAAAGGCAAGAATCTGAATTTCCAATGGCTTTGATAGTCTGTTTCTGCAGGATCTGACTGCTTGTTCTCATTCAATTCCTAATTCTTTCCCTTTTTTCTTTTTAACAATATTTACCATCTGTCAGCTCATTCCCTCTAATTTCTCCTCATGTCTAGCAATTGTCATTCCCCATATGTCCACATAAAATCTATCATCTAAGAAGGAAAAAATCAGAAAACAAAACCAGAGAAGTAAAGCTTAACATTAAAATGTAATTTGGAGTTAACACTGCCACTTCTAGTCAAGATGGAACAGTAGGGACTAGATTTATACTCCCTCTGGAAGCAACCACAAAAAATGGATAAACTATTCTCAACACATCAGACTTCAGGCAACAAGGACAGTGATCTCTAAGATATGGCAGATGAGGTGAACCCTATGATTTCCTCAGCTTACTGACAGGATGAAGTTTCCAGACTCTGGCACAGAGAATAGAAACCAGGCAAAGCCTAGCAACCCAGCAGTCTCCCTGAATTGTGGAAATGGACTTGGTTGTTTGGGGAGGCAGCTAGATTTCACAGAGCAGAGTATTGGAGAGGAGAAAGCTGCATAGAGAGATATCTCCAGTGATCTGAAGGGTGTCTGCCTTAAGTATTGAATTGAGAACTGATCAGTGCATGTTGCAGCATGTCTTATAATTTCATCCTTTCTTATGGCCAAATAATATTCCATTGTGTATATATACCACATTTTGTTTATCCATTCATTTGTTGATGGACACTTAGATTGTTTCCACCTTTTGGCTGTTACTATAAACATTGGAGTACAAGTATCTGTTTGAGACCCTCTTTTTACTTTCTTTGGGTATATACCTAGAAGTGGAATGCTAGGCCATATGATAATTCTATATTTACCTTTTATAGGAACCAACATATTGCGTTCCACAGTGGCTGCACCATTTTACATTCCCACCAACAGTGCACCAGAGTTGAATTTCACCACTTCGTGTGCAACACTTGTTATTTTCCTTTTTTTTTTTTTTTTTTTTTTTTTAAATAATAACTATCCTTGTGGGTGTGAAGTGGTATCTCATGTGGTGTTGATTTGCATATCTCTAATGGCTAATGATATTGAGCATCTTTTCACATGCCTATTGGCCATTTGTATATTTTCTTTGGAAAAAATGTCTATTCACATCCTTTGCACATTTTAAAAGTTGGGCATTTTTTTTGTTGCATTGTAAAAAGTTCTTTTTATATTCTAGCTATTAAGCCCTTATCTGATATGTGGCCTGAAACTTTTTTCTCCCACTCTGTAGGTTGTTTTTTCACTTTCCTGATACTCTTGTTTGATTCACAAAGGCTTTTAATTTTGATGAAGTCTAAATTTATCTATTGTTTCTTTTGTTGCTTGTGCTTTTGGTGTCATAGCTAAGAATCCATTGCCAAATTCCACATTATGAGTATTTCCCCCGTGTTATCTTCCAAGAGTTTTATCTTTTTAGTCCTCCATTGCTTTTAAGTTGATTTTTAATATATGATGTGAGGTAGGAGTATAACTTCATTCTTGCATGTGAGTATCCAGTTTCCTCTGCACCATTTGTTGAAGAAACAATTTTTTTCTAGACTAAACATTTCTTAACGAAAATTCAGCAAATTGAATCTAACCATATTTACAAGATTGATATACATCATGATTAAGTGGGGTTTATTTCAGGTATGCAAGCTATTTTAACATTAGAAAATTGATCAATGTATTGGACCATATTAATAGACTGTAAAAGGAAAACCATATCATCATCTCATGCATGCAGAAAGCATTTGACAAAAAGCCAACATCCATTTCTGACAAAAACTCATAGCAAACTTTGAATAGAATAGAACTTTCTCAATATAATAAAGGGCATCTATCTAAAAAGTACAGCTAATAGCTAAAGAACAAGTTCTTTCCCCCTAAGATCAGTATCAAGGCAAGGGTGTCTCCTCTCACAACTTCTATTCAACATTGTACTGAAGGTTTTAACCAGTGCAAGAAGGCAACAAAATAAAATACATTAAATAAAATATCCAGAATTGAAAGGAAGAAGTAAACTTCTTTATTCACAGACAGCATGATCGTCTGTGTAGAAATCCTGTCGAATTAAATAAAAAGCTACTGGGGAGTAGATGTAGCTCAAGTAGTTGAATGCCCATTCCCATGTACAAGGTCCTGGGTTCAATCCCCAGTTTTTGTAGAATTTGACAAGCTGATTCTAAAATTTAAATGGAAAGACAAAAGTCCTAGAATAGCTAAAATAACTTTGAAAAAGAAGATTAAATTTGGAGGTCTAACATTGCCTGACTCTAAGATTTATTCCAAAGCTACAGTCATCAGGAAAATGTGATACTGGTGCCAGAATAGGAAAATAGAAAGGACTAGGATAGAGATTCTAGAAATAGACCCACAAATATATACGCAATTGATTTTTTTACAGGGTACAAAGATAATACAGTAGAATCAGTATTCCTATGCAAAAATGAACTTCAATCCATGCCTTGCAACTACTTTAAAAATTTTAACTCAGAAAGGATTATCAGCTTAAATGTAAAACTTAAAACAATTCAACTTCTTTCAGAAAATATAGAAATTCTTTTTGACCTTGGATTAAGCAAAGATTTCTTAGACACAACACCAAAAGCATGATCCATTAAAAGAATTTTAAAAAAGATAAATTGGACTTCATCAAAATTGAAAACTGCTTTTCAAAAAACACAATTAAGATAATGAAAAGAAAAACTGCTGACTGGGAGAAAATATTTGCAAATCATGTGTATGATGCAGGCATGTATCCAGAACATATAAAGAACTCTCAAAAACCAATACTGTGAAAATAATCAATCTAATTAAATAAATGGGCAAAAGATTTGAATGGATACATTTCCAAAGAAGATGTGTAAGTGGCAAATAAGCACCCAGAAAGATGTTCGACATCATAAGGCATTAGGGAAATGCAAGTTAAAACCACAATGAAGTAACAGTAAACAACTATTAGAATGTCTAAAACTAAAAGACTGACCATGCCAAGTGTTAGCAAGGATGTGGAGCAAGTAGAATTCTCATATGCTTCTGATGGAATGGAAAAAAGGTATAACCACTTTGGAAAACACTTCGGCAGCTTCTTAAAAAGTTAAACATATACCTACCACATGATCCAGCCAATCTACTCCCAGTATTTTCCCAAAAAATACCAAAACATGTGTTCAAATAAAGTCTTTTACATGAATGTCCATAAAGTTTTTTGAATAATAGCCTAAATCTGAAAACAACCCAAAATGTTCATCAGTATACTAAAGGAATGGACTATTGATACCCAACAACATGAATAAAATTCAAAATAATTATGCTAAGTGAAAGAAGCCAAAAATGAGTATGGTATAATTCCATTTAAATAATAGCCTAGAAAATGCAAACTATATTGGCAGAAACAGAGCAATGCTTGCCTAAGAATGGGGAGGTGTTGGAAGGAAGAATTACAGAGAGGCACAAAGAAACGTTTAGAGATGATAGCTGTGGTGATTACTTTGATGTGTAATATTTTCATAGGTATATACATATGTCAAACTTCAACATTACAAATAGGTGCAGTCTGAATCCCAGGACTCCTTTTATATTGTCCAGTCATTACTTAATTTCTGGTCATTCTCTGCCTCCTCCTGCTAGATAATAAGCAGGGACTTAAGCTCTTTTGATCACTTCTGCATCCCCAGTATGTAGAATAGTAAATAACATATAGTAGGTGCCCATTAAATATTTATTAAACAGCTGATCAATGTTTATACCTCCCTACAGACCATATATCTAGATAATTGACAATCTTGAAAGCAAAAGTCTCCAAACCTTTACAAATTCATTGGTTTCAAAGTCTTCTAGTTCTTAAAGTAATTTTTAGGTTTTTGTTACAACTACAAGCTAACCCCAATGCCTCATTTCCTATATTCTGCAATACCCCTATTGCCCCCACATTTATACTCTGGTGCAACTGATTGAAGAAGACACTATAACATGATCCTTATTTAGGGAGGCCAAATTCTTAATTTTCTCTCAAACAGAGTTAAAACTTGCTGTATGAAACTCTGTCAGTGATATGACAACAGAAAAAAAGAGAGTGGAGTTCCAGGAAGATGGTGTTGGAGTAGGCAGGCAGGACTCAACTCTCTCACAAAAACAACAGAGAAAGGGCCAAAAGTTGTCTGAGGGAACTGCTTTGGGGTCAGCAGGACAGTGCTGCTTAACTCTCAGGAAGGCAAGAATCAGAGAGATGAAGAACCCGAAACAACAAATGTGAGTTGCTAAACCCCTGCAGTGGCCAGGAAGAGCTGCCAACCCCACCCTCAAGACATTAAGCCTGGATAAAACTCCTCGTTCACAGAAGCTGACTGGAGGAGAACAGATGTCTTGCTCCTGGTCAGCTATTCCAAGGGAAGAGGGAGGGTACATCAGAGGACTTTTCTTCAGTGGATTCGGCCTGCAGAGCCCACCTTAGAAAGCTGAAGTTGAAAGAAACACCTCAGTAGAAAGCCTCCATTATGAGCACCATCGGCTGGCCAGGAAATTGCAAGGAGAAAAACTGCTTCTGGGTCTCTAGCCCTACTCATGGGAGAACATCTGTGCCCCATTAATGAGTCCCTGGCCCAATTTTGATAACTTAAGCTGGACAATTTTAAAGGCTTGGAATATGTTGAGCCAAAAATCAAAGAAGAGCTGTGGAAAAAACAAAAACACTAGGCAAGAGACAGAAATTGACCAGAAGAGTAAATTCACCAACATATTCAGATGCCTAGACATCAGCAAAAAATTTACAAGCCATACTAGGAAATAGGAAGAGATGGCCCAGCCAAAGGAACAAACCAAATATCCTAACAAGACACAGCATTGAATACAACTAGTCAATGATAATCACACAAATCTCCTAAATCAATTCAAAGAATTGAAGGAAAATATGACTAAAGAGATAAAGGATATTAAGAAGACACTGGTGAGCATAAAGAACAATTTGAAAGCCTACAAAAAAAAGTAACTGAGCTTATAGAAATGAAAGACATGATAGATACAATTAAAAATACATTAAAGGTACATAACAGCAGATTTGAATTGCTTAAAGACAGAATTAGTGATTTTGAGGACAGAACATCAAAACTGGAAAAAACAGGAGAACAGAAAGAGCAAAGAATACAAAAAATAGAACAGGATCTCAGGGGATTGAATGACAGCATGAAACACACAAACATATGCATTATCAGTGTCCCAGAAGGAGAAGAGAATGGAAAAGGGACAGAAAGAATATTTAAGGAAATAATGACCAAAAGCTTCCCAACCCTTATGAAAGACGTAAATATCAATATCCAAGAAGGACAACACACCACAAACAGAATAAATCCGAATAAATCTACTGAGACACCTACTATTCAGAAGACAAATATCAGCTATAAAGAGAGGACTCTGAAAGCAGCAAGAGAAAAGCAAAGCATTACACAAAAAGGAGCCTCAAAAATATTACGTGGCATCCTCTCATTAGAAATCATGGAGTCAAGAAAAGGTGGTATAATGTATTTAAGGTACTGAAAGATAAAAATTGCAAGCCAAGAATTCTGTAACTGGCAAAATTGTCCTTCAAAAATGAGGGTGAGTTCAAATTCTTTACAGACAAGTGAAAACTGAGAGAATATATTACCAAAAGATCAGAATTACAAGAGATACTAAAGGGAGTGATGCAGCCTGAAAGGAAAAAACAAGGGTGAGAGAATTAGAGAAGAGTGTAGAAATGAAGATTATTAGGAAGGGTAAAAAGACAGAAAATAGTAAGATATGACAACAGAAAGCCAAAGGACAAAATAGACAAAATAAATAATGTCTTTACAGTAATAACATTGAATGTTAATGGTTTGAACTACCCAAACAAAAGACATAGACTGATAGAATGGATGAAAATGTATGAGCCATCTATATGCTGTCTATAAAAGATTCACGTCAGACATAAGGGCACACCCAGGTTGAAAGTGAAAGGTTGGAAAAACGTATTCCACACAAATAGTAACCAAAAGAGAGCTGGAGTACCAATACTAATATCAGACAAAATAGCTTTTAAATGCAAAACTGTTATAAGGGATGAAGAAGGTCATTATATATTAATAAAAGGAGCATTCATTAGAATAAATAACAATAATAAATATTTATGCACCTAACCTGAGTGCCCCAAGATACATGAGGCACAAACTAGCAAAACAAAAAAGAGAAATAGATGTCTCTACAATAATAGTTGGAGACTTCAATACGCCACTCTCAATATTGGAGAGAACATTTGGACAGAGGATAAATAAACAGAGAACTTGAATAATATGATAAATGAACTAGACCTAACAGACATCTATAGAGAATTACACCACAAAACAGCAGGATATACATTCTTTTCAAGTGCTCATGGATCCTTCTCCAGTATAGACCAGAAGTTGGGTCACAAAACAGGTCTCAATAAATTTAAAAAGATTGAAATTATACAAAACACTTTCTCTAATCATAATGGAATGAAGCTGGAAATCAATAATGGAAAGAAAAGGGAAAATTCATAAATACATGGAGATTAAACAACACACTCATAAATATTCAGTGGGTCAAAGGAGAAATTGCAAGAGAATTCAGTAAATATCTTGAGATGAGTGAAAATGAGAACAAAACATATCAAAACCTATGGGACAATTTCCTTCTCCTACTCTGTCCCAAGACATCTACTGATATTAATATTTTTTGCTTTTATTTATTCTGCATCTCCTAGAATTTATTTAAATTGAATTGTACAGTATATACTTTTGTTAAATTTCTCTCAGAATAATCATTTGGGATTGCACACTTTTTACCAGATATCAGGCATTTATTGATTTTGATTCTGAGTGCTTTTTCAATGCTAACTTATAACAAAATGTGTATGTTTATTTGCCTGTACATGAGTACTTGGAAAATTTCCAATTTTCAACTTTACAGAGGAGGCTACTGCTCAGCTTGATTATACAGAAATCTGAGAAAAGTTTGCTTTATACTTACAACAACAAAAAAATTTAGACAAACTGAAAATTAATGCCTTTTTTATATGTATTAAATGATTGTAATTGTATGCTGCTTACAACAAAGCCACTTCAAATTCAAATGCATCAAGGGTAAAAAATAAAATTTGCATAGATTGATAGATAGATGATATATAGATAGCTGTATATGCATATATATATACCTCGAAAACATGTACAAAAAGAAAATGTGAGTCTCAATATTATTTTTGGGCCAAGTAGAGTTCCAAAAATTAAGAATCATTAGTAAAAGAGATAGAAATTACATAGTGAAAAGGGGGCCATTTCTCCAAATCTCATTTGATGAAACTGATCATTGAAATAGACAAATCCACATTATAGTTGGAGACTTCCACACTCCACCCTCTGTAATTGTTTAATGTTTAGGAAGTTAATAAGGCCAGACAAAGATAATATGAATAATATTTTCAACCTCCTTGATCCAATTTCCATTTATAGAATAGTCCACTGAAAAACCACATAATATACAAACTATCCCTTCCCAAAAGTGATTAGGAGATAGGATAGCTAAAATGCTGTGTGGTGTCCTAGACTGGATCTTTGTACAACAACAACAAAAAAATCATATTGGTAATATGACCTGGCAAACCCAATTCTGGATATATATATAATAGAACTGAAAACAGGGACTCAAAGAGGTGCTTTTGCGCAGATGTTTATATTGGCATTTTTTAAAATTGCCAAAAGTTGGAAGTAATCATTTGTCCATCAACAGATGAATGGATAATCACAATGTGATATACACATATATTAGAATATTATTAGGCTTTTAAAAGGAATGAAGTTTTGATACATGCTACAATATGATGAAACTTCAAGAATTCATATTGAGTGAAATAAGCCAGTCACAATATAACAAATATTGTATGATCTCAATTTCATACATGAAATTGGATATCCAAATGTTTAGATTATCCAAATTCAACAAGTCAGAAAATAGAATACAGGTTATCAGGGACTGGATGGGGTTGGGAAATAGGGAGATACTATTTAATTGTAATGGAGTTTTTATTTGGTGTGATGGAAAAGTTTTGGTAATGGATGGAGTTGATGGTGGATGGTCGTGGCATTGCAAATATAATTGAAGAAATTAAAAATCATACAAATAAAAAAACAAACAAAAAAAAAAACCTATGGGACACTGCAAAGGCAGTGCTGAGAGGGAAAATGTTATCCCTTAATGCTCTCTTTCAAAAAGAAGAAAGAGCTAAAATTGAAGATCTAACTGCACACCTGGAGGAACTAGAAAAAGTACAGCAAACTAATCCCAGACCAAGCCAAAGGAGAGAAATAATATCAGAGCAGAAATAAATGAAATTGAGAACACCAACAATAAAAACAAACAAACAAACAAACAAAAACTAATAGAGAGTTTCAACAAAACCAAAATTGGGTACTTTGAGATAATCAAAATCGACAAACCCTTAGCTAGACTGACAAAGAAAAAAAGAGAGAAAATGCAAATAAATAAAATCAGAAACGAAAGGGGGGACATTACTACTGATCCTGCAGAAATAAGAGAGGTCATAATAGGATACTGTGAGCAACTGTATGTCAAAAAACTAGGCAATGTAGAGGAGATGAACAAATTCCTAGAAACACACGAACCACCTACACTGACCTTAAAAGAAATAGAAGGCCTCAACAAACCTATCACAAGTAAAGAGATTGAAAGAGTCTTCAAAACCTCCCAAAGATGAAAAGCCCAGAATCAGATGGTTTTACAGTTGAATTCTACCAATCATTCAAAGACGATCTAATACCAATCTTGCTCAGGCTCTTCCGAAAAATTGAACAGGAAAGAATACTACCAAACTCGTTCTATGAAGCTAACATCACCCTAATGCTAGAACCAGATAAAGATAGGATGAAAAAAGAAAATTACAGACCAATATCTCTAAGGAATATAGGTGTAAAAATCCTCAGCAACGTACTTGCAAACAGAATCCAAAAGCACATTAAAAGAATTAAACACCACAATCAAGTGGGTTTTATCTCAGGTATGCAAGCGTAGTTCAACACAAGAAAATCATTTAGTGTAATAAACCACATTAATGAATTGAAGAAGAAAAATCACATGATCCTCTTGATTGATGCACACAAGGCCTTTGACAAAATACAGCACCCTTTCTTGATAAAAACTCTCCAAAAGATAGAAGTTTCCTCAATATGGTAAAGTGCATATATGAAAAACTTACAGCTAGCATCGTATTCAGTGGTGAAAGACTGAAAGCTTTCCCGCTGAGATCAGGAACAAGACAAGGATGCCCAATATCACGACTGTTATTCAATATTGTGCTGGAAGTTCTAGTTAGAGCATTTACATGAGATGAAGAAATAAAAGACACTCAAAGAGGAAAGCAAGAAGTAAAATTTTCACTATTTACTGATGGTATGATCCTATATCTAGAAAATCCCCCCAAATCCACAACAATGCTATTAGAACTAATAGATGAGTTCAACAAAGTGGTGGGATACAAGATTAATATGCAAAATCAATAGTGTTTCTATACATTACTGATGAGCAATCTGAGAAGGAAATCAGGAAAAAAAATTCCATTTGTAGTAGTGACTAAAAGAATCAAATACTTAGGAATAAAGTTAACCAAGGACATAAAGGAACTGTATTCAGAAATCTGCAAAACATTGCTAAAAGAAACTGAAGGAGACTTAAAAGGAATGACATTCTGAGTTCATAGATTGGAAGACTAAATATCTTTAAGATGTCAGTTCTACACATTTTGATTTACAGATTCAACACAATCCCAATAAAAATACCAACAGCTTTTTTTGCAGAAATGGAAAAGCCACATATGAAATTCATTCGGAAGGGTAAGGGTCCCTGAATAGCCAAAACTATCTTTAAAAAAGAAGAATGAAGTTGAAGGACTCTCACTTTAAAGCATATTACTTAGCTACAGTGGTAAAAAACAGCAATAAAGACAGACATATTGACCAATGGAACCTAATAGATAACTCAGAAATAGACCCTCACATCTATGGTCAAGTGATTTTTGACAAGGCTGTCAAACCTTCCCACCTGGGCCAGAACAGTCTATTTAATAAATGGTGCTGAAAGAACTGGATATCCATATTCAAAAGAAAGAAAGAGGACCCCTATCTCACACCTTATACAAAAATTAACTCAAAATGCATCAAGGACCTAATATAAAAGCGATGGCCATAAACTCCTAGGAGAAAATATAGGAAAACATCTTCAAGATCTTGTGGTAGGTGGTAGTTTCTTAAACCTTATACTCAATGCACAGGCAATAAAAGAAAAAATGATAAGTGGGACCACCTCAGAATTAAAACACTTTTTCACCTCAAAGGACTTTATCAGAAGGGTAAAAAAGCATCCGATACAATTGGAAGATATGTGGCAATTATCCAATAAGAGTTTAATATTGATGATATATAAAGAGATACTATAACACAACAATAAAAAGACAAACTACCTGATTAAAAAATGGGCAAAAGACTTTAATAGACAATTGTCCAAAGAAGAAATACAAATGGTGAAAAAAACACAAGAAAAAAATGTCCTGCATCACTAGTGATTAGGGAAATGCAAATCACAACTACAGTGAGATAGCTTTTCATACCTATTAGATTGGCCACTATTGAGAAGTTGGAAAACTACAAGTGTTGGAGAGGAAGTGGACAGATAGGTACGCTTATTCATTGTTGGTGGGGGTATAGAATGGTATAGCCACTGGAAAGGACTGTTTGGCAGTTCCTAAGGAAGTTAAATATACACTTGCCATGTGACCCAGCAATATCACTACTAGGTATATACCCAGAAGAACTGAGGGCAGTGACAGAAACAGACATCTGCACACCGATGTTCATAGCAGTGTCATTCATGATCGCCAAAAGTTTGAAACAACCCAGGTGTCCATCAACCGATAGATGGATAAAAAAACTGTGATGTATTCACATGATGGAATATTATTCCGCTGTAAGAAGAAATGAACTTGTGAAGTATATGACAACATGGAGGAAGCTGGAAGACATTATGTTGCATGAAGCAAGCTAGACACAAAAGGACAAATACTGTATGATTGCGCTATTATGAACTAAATATATTGTGTAAACTCATGGAATTAATAATTAGAATATAGGTCACCAGAAAATAGAGTGAGGGTAGAGAATGAAAATCTGAGGGTTAATCTGTGCAGAATTGGTAAAAAGGTTGTTCATAAATCTTTGGAAATGAATAGAAATGGTGAAAACACATCATAGTGTTTGCAACTAGGAGAGCTATTTTATGGGTATGACAGCGTTTGAAAGGGAAAGTCTAAGGACATGTATATTATAGACAGAAAGCTAAAAAAAATGTAACATGGGATTGTTGAACCTATTGAAACCTCATGTGAACTACAAATATGGGTAAAATTGCATATATAAGACTTTTTTTTTTTTTACAAAATATAAATAAAATAGAGAGACAGAAAGAGAATAGCAGTTATGTATGGCAGGGGAAGCATAGAGACACTGAGTGGTAATGAGTTTTTTTTGTCTGTTTTTTGTTTTCTTTTATTATTATTGGTATAATGAAAATGCACTAATAATGATAATATAAAAAAAGAAAGAAAGAGAATAAATTTAAGTTGAATTCTCAGCTGATCCTTTTAAGCTGCCCGGGGTAATGATTGCAGTTAAATGGAAATGCTTTGCTCATGAATATGTCTACTGCTTACTCAAATAACAAAAATCAAGCATTTAAACAAGTAACTCATTTAATTCAAGAGCAGTTTTCAGAGAGATTGAGCAGTGGAAAATTGATGAATTTTTCTCTAGAGCATTTCCTAGTACAGAGGTACCGTTCACCATCTGGGGATGCGTAACAAAAATATGAAACCTGGGCAGTTGTTGGAAGGGCAGGGTTGTCTTAGTAACAACATTCTTTGAATTGTGTCTTACATATTCACATGGTAATCAAAGCCAGTCATTAAGTGTTTATTATAAGTGATACCTAAGCCAACATTTCCACATGCTTCAACACCTATTTATAATATTTAGTCATGCCTGTACTTTGCATGTAAACACTTCCTTGGTAGTAATTTTTTCCCCAGTGAAAAATAGGTCCAATATATTCCAGTGAATTAGTATCTTTAGCGTTCTTAAATTGGGGTAGGGCAGGGTGGGGGGCAGTAGGGCAGCAGTATCTCTTGATATCCATTGTTTGATTTTATTGGATATTTATGGACCTACCCCTATAAAAGGATTCAGACTTTTCCCAGTCTGTTTCCAGATTAAATTGAAAGCCTATTGTCTGTATCCAAGTCAATTGAACAAACATGTGTTAATACATATTAGTCACTGTAAGATATATAACTGAAGGAAAATTATTTCCCAAATGTAATGGATTGTAATGGAGAAAGTAGATTGACATTAAAAATTAGTTTACCTTCCTAATGATATCTTGTTTTTTGTGTTTTTTTTTTTTTTTTTTTTTGAAGGTCATGAAATCATTCAGTGGATCAAGGTCAGAATGCTTAAGATAAAACAGAAAATAGTAGATCTGTTCTTAATGCATATTACACTTAGTAAGGGTAAGAATTATTTTGTGAAAATTTGTTTCATTTATTTGTATGTATATATGTGTGCTTACACTGGATTGGGATGAAATATGTGTTTCTTTTAGTGGATTGTGGTCAAATGTTTGAAAGACACTGTTCTGTACTGCCTGACTTCCTTGCAGCTGGGTTCCGGATGGGACTTAGGTTCAGCTGGTCAGATGTAACTTGCATGAGATTTGGGAGGTGCGTCTATTCTATTGCTTTTTCTGGCAAACGCGATGTGAAAGGCAGAATTTTAAAAAAATAGCTGCCATGTTTCTGTACCATAAGCCTGGCAACCTGTGAATATGGTGGGATGCTACTCCCATGATTATGTTATGTTATATGGCACAGTAGACCTTAAGATAGGTTGGGCGTAATCTCATCACATGGGCCCTTTTAAAAGAGTTTTCTCTGGCTTGAGGCAGTAAAGGATGTCAGATTCCAAGCACGAAGCCGATTCAATTTGAGGGATCTTGCTGCCAGCTGTAATGTGAGAGGGCCTATGAGAAGACCCACGGAAAGAACTGTGAGCAACTTCTAGAAGTGGAGACTGATCCTTGGCTGGCAGCCAGGAAACAAAGACCTCAGTCCCACAACTGCAAGGAACTGAATTCTGCCAACAACCCAAATGAGCTTGGAAGTGCTCTTCTCCAGAGCCTCCAGGTGAGAATCCAGCCCCGCTGACACCTTCACCATGTCCTTATGAGATCCTAAGCAAAGAACCCAGGTAAGCCCACCTAGATTTCTGACTTACAGAATTGAGATAATTAATGGGTGTTGTTTTAAGCCACTAAGATTGTAGTAATTTGTTACACAGCAATAGAAAACAAAGGCCCATAGTCATGGAGATGTATTTTTCTGTGGCAGTTTTAGCAGAGATTCCAGGGCCAGTCATTAGTCACAAGAGGCAGAGTGCTGGGCACGTGTTTTTGCTAGTGCAGACCTGGCAGCTTAGAGGTGCTGGGGCCAGTAGTTCCATGGTGGCTGTCTTGCTCCTGTTGTGGCAGACATTGGAGTGACTCCAGCAGGAGAATTCTTCAGCGTTGTTCTCCAGCCCTTATAATGATGTTATGAACACCTAATTCCCCGTATTAAATCACTTTTTGCTTAAATATAAAGTGATTTCTGTTGTTTGCTACTGAAATCTGACCGTCAAACCTCTAAATACTCCCTACTTGGTAAATCCAATGACCTCTGTTAGCTTACTTAAATTTCTGAAGTATTGGCTACTCCTTCCTTCTTGAAAACCCCTCATCTTTTGGTTTTGATAATGCTTCACTCTCTTGGTTTCTCTTGTATCTTTTCTTCTACTAAATTTCATTCTATTTTGGTGGCTTCTTTTTATTCAACAAATATGTATTGAGCACCTACTAAGTTGAACTCATTGTGTGTGCAAAGTGCAAGAAGCTCCATTGAGAACCGACCATGGATCTTGTCCTCCAGGGATTTGAAAATATAAACAAATAACTATATTAATGTGATAAAAATTTATACGATAGATGGCTAAAATATACTTTGGAAGCCCAAAGAAAACACATAACTTGCTCTAGGACAGTCAGGAAGAGTTTCAGAAAGAAGATAGCACCTGAGTGAGTCTGAAAGGATGAGGAGAAATGTTTCAGACACTCAAAGTAAGGAAGGGCCTTCCAGGCAAAAGGAATAGAAAATGCGAAGGCATGGAAGTTTGAAAATGCGGCGTATTAAGGGAGGAGCCATGAGTTTTCTGTGGCTAGATTTTTGGGTACAGAAACAGGGTTTGTATAGGAAGTGACATATGTGTTGGATCCTTCATATAGGTAGAATTTACTGAAGATATTTATTTTATTAAAGTTCTTAACCTTTGATTACTACCCCTTATACTCAGATAAAGTCCAAACTCCTTAGATTTGTTCTAAAGGTTGTTCATCATCTCATTCTCTAGCTTCACTCTCATCCCATTTTCTTCTCCCCCTACCATCCACTCACTCATTTACTGATTTATTTATGTAGTCAGAGAGGTGGTAGTGAGGCAGATCATGTTGGAAGTGAAGGTCACTGAAAAGAATTTCAGATTTTACTCTAGATGAGATGGAAAGTCATTAGTGTGGCCTGATCTAATTAAAAGATCAGGATCACCCTGGCTAGTCTGGAGAATAGACTGGGGTGGAAGGCAAGAGTGTAAGCAAAGAGACAAAGCAAGGGGGTTGTTGTAATCTGAAAATGACCATGGCTTAGAAGAAAATGGAAGTGATAGAGATGGTGAGAAGTGTTATGATTCAGTACATATTTTGAGGGTGGGGATAATAAAATTTGCTGGTCGACTTTATGTTAAATATGAGAGAAAAAAGAGGACTAAAGGATTACACTAAGGTTTTTTGGTCTGAGCCATTGAATGAAGATAGTTTTTATTTACTTTGTTGGAGATTATGGGAAGAGTGGTTTGGAGAGTGTGGTGGTTTGAAACTGTATGTATCCCAGAAAAAAAAAGTTCTTAAATTTAATCCATTCCTATGGATGTAAACCCACTGTAGGTAGGACCTTTTGATGAAGTTACTTCAATTAAGATGTGACCACTTCATTCAAGATGGGCTTTAATCCTATTACTGGAGTCATTTATAAAAGAATGAAATTCAAAGAGAGAGAAAGCCACAGGAAGTAAGAAGCTGAAATCAACAAAACCTGGAAGAGAAAGAAGAGACCAGGAGATGCTACTATGTGCTTTGCCATGTAACAGAGGAGCCAAGGATTTCTAGCAGCCACCCCAGAATGCCACACTCTTTGGGGAGAAAGCATCATCTTGATGATGCCTTGATTTGAACATATTCCTGACTTCAAAACTGTGAGCAATGAATTTACATTGTTTAAGTTGAACCATTTCATGGTATTTGTATGAGTAGCCTAGGAAAGTAAAACTAAGGGAAATATCAGGAGCTATTTTTTTAGCATGGTGAATTTGGGAAACATATCAGACATCCAAGTTTACTTTTGAGTATGCAGCTGGATAAAGGATTCTGGAGGTCAGAAGAGAGGTTCAGGTGGAAGTCATTGGTGATTTACTTAGTATTTAAAGTCATGAGATTGGATGAAATCACTTAGGGAGTGAGAGTAGATGCTGAAGAGAAGAGGTTCAAGGGCTGAGCCCTGGGGACTCCAGTTTTTAAAGGAACTAGCAAAGGATATGGATGGGAGTTGCCATCCAAAGAGGAGGAAAAATATCAGGAGGGCATCAAGTCCTGGAAGCCAACTGAAGTGCATATTTCAAAAAGGAAGAGATCAAATGGGTCAAATGCTGATGACAGGTCAAGTACACAGGGTCAGAGAAATGATCATTGAATTTAGCAATGCAGAGATCATGGGCACCACAAGAGCAGTTTCAGTAGAGTTGAAAAAAGGCCTAATTAGAGTGGGTTCAACAGAGAACAGAGGAGACAGACTGTGGACAGTTGGTAAGGCAGTTCTTTTGAGGAGTTTGTTACAAAGCGAAGGAGAAAAATGAGACAGTAGTGGGGAGAAGTGGGGTCAAGAGAGAGTGTTTCTTTTTTACTTTTTAAGATTTGAGGAACTAGAGCATTTTTGTAAGCTGAGGGAAATGATATGGGAGAGAGAGGGGAGAATTGCTTGCAGCAGTGTCCTTGAAACAGCAAGAGTGCATCAGATCTATTGTACAAGGAAGAATTAGCTCAGAGAGGAATGCACAGTTCATCCACACTAATGTTAGTGAGAGCAGAGCACACACGTGACTAGATGTGGGTGGGATGGTAGATGTAATTGTGGGTGATTGTGCAAGTTCTCAATGGAATAGCAAGCAAAGTTATCAGATGATAGAGAAGAAGGGGTTGGAAACAGTCGGAGGTTTGAGGAGAAAGGAGTTGTGAAGTCGTCATTAGGGATGTGAGTGGCATAGGGAGAAACTGTAGCATTTTCAGGCAACATTAACAGCTCACTTGAGGTCAGTAATGGTTGTAGGTTTTTTCCCAGTCACATTCAACCATGCTGAGATTGATATAGACAAGAGGTGAGTTAAATTGAAGTTCTAGCTGTTCCCCATTCCTTACTTTGCATGGGCGATTCCATCTGCCTGGAATGTCCTCTTTATCTTGTGTACATGTCTTTCAAATTCTGACTCAACCAACATTTACTTCAGCTAATTATTCCTTGGAACTCTCACCATACCATGTGTGCCTCTCTAGTGCAACTCTTGCCATATTATAACAATTTACATCCCTCTGTCCCTGAACAGGCTGATTGAGGGTGTTGGCCATCTTTGGCTTTTTTTGGTAATCTCGATTCCTAGTGTGGTGTTTGGTCTCATGGTTGTCATCCATTGTCTATTGCTTAGATTCCATGGAGAGAATTGGCAGAGAGAGAGGTGGGCAGGAGAGTTAGGATCTAGAAGGGAAAGAATAGGAACCTTTAGAATCAGGCTCGGCTGCTCTACAAGCAGGGGAGCTCCTGTCCCTGACGGTGGGTAAGATAACCAGTCAACTCAAGTAGTGGAGTGAAATGGGCTCTGAACCTCAAGTGCAGTCTGTCTAAATAGGGCCAATAATATTCAGTTCTACAGAGTTTGCTTTGAGGATTAAAAGAGGTCATGTATGTGGACGTATTTTGTAAATGTTAATTCACCACCCAAATGCAAGATATTATTATTATAGCGCTGTACGGCAAGATATAGAAATGTGTTGAATTTGTATATTTCAACACATTTGAAATATAGAGTATAGGCTGCATAACAAAGAAAGAGGAGGATGGGTTAAAGATAAAAAGAATGATATAATTATAGTTATAAGCTTGCTGGTTGTTCTACTCCTAAAAGTCCCTATGGAAGATATTATCACAGTCTCTTTCAGTTACAACATGTTCTAGTCCCTTTTACTGTCTCAGAGCCAAGAGCTCTGATGTGACCTACTTTGCTAAGGCAGGTGGTGTCATGGAGACATAAAAGCGCCAGTGCACTCTGCAGGAAGTGGAGGCTGAGGAGCCTAGTGATCTGACTGACTGCTGTCATAATGCAGAGGTTTGGGAAATGTTTGTGCTCAGAAAAGACCAGCCTTCTATAACATTCCAATATTCAAGTGTTTTTATTTTTAAAAACACATTTAAAAAAAAAAGGGAGAAATAAAAAAAAAAAAAAGAAAAAAACCAACCACATTGACAATATTAACAATTTCAAAGCAATAAAGTGTTTGACCCTTGATGCTGAAAGTAGTGTTAATTTCAAAGAGGTTCTGACTTTTATTGTTGGTTAATTGTTCATATGTCCTTGTCTTCTTTCTCTCTTAAATTTTAAGTTATTTAAGGGCAGGAGCCATGTTTTATACTCCATATTTTCTGCCCACACATGCCTACCACAGTATTTTATGGCAACTCAATTACTGTCTGCTGTTAATAGGGTTGTTTGGGGAGGTATCAGGGAACTTTCATGAAGACCAGTACAGACAGAGCATAAAGAGGGAGGCAAAAGATATAGCTTTTTCTATTGTATGAATCACAATTTGCTTAATCTGAAATTCTGGGAACATAGAATTTTCTGGATGAATGACTTAGAGTTTAAACCCTTTTATTTAACTCTTTCTGCCCAAGAATCTAAAATATCTTTATTTCAGATTTTTCTCCTTTTAGTCCCTCACCTAAAATAATTTACAGCTTTTCCTTGAGATACCTGCTAATATATGAGATTTTTAACTTCATGAAAGAAGAAACTGTATAAAACACATAGCTAATGTGTTTTTTTAAAATAAGATTTATTTATTTTATTTATTTATTTCTCTCCACCCCCTTGTTGTTTTTCACTTGCTGTGTCTGTTCATCTTCCTTGTTTCTTTAGGAGGCACCGGGAGCCAAACTTGGGACCTCTGATGTGGGAGGGGAGTGCCTAATCGCTTGAGCCACCTCTGCTCCCTGCTTTGTTGTGTTTCTCATTATGTTTTTCCTCCCCATGTCTCTTGTTGCATCATCTTGCCACGCCTACCTGTCGTGTCAGCTGGCTGTCTTCTTTAGGAGGCACCAGGAACCTCTGCTCCCTGCTTTGTTGTGTCTCTCATTATGTTTTTTCCTCTTGTGTCTCTTGTTGTGTTGGCTTGCCGTGCCTGCCCATCGCGCCAGCTTTCTGTCTTCTTTAGGAGGCACTGGGATCCCAACCAGAGACCTCCCATGTGGTAGTGGGATCCCAGTTGCCTGAGCCACATCCGCTTCCCTAATGTGTTTTTAATAAGAGTTACAAGATTTATTTTTTCTCAGAACTTTGACTTTAGCTCAGCCAGTGAGAGAGGCTGAGCCTCCCTTCCCCGCCCCCCCTTTTTTTCTTTATTAGAGAAGTTGTGGGTTTACAGACAATCGTGCATAAGATACAGGAGTCCCATAAACCACCCTATTATAAACACCTTGCTCTGTGTGGAACACTTGTTACAATTGAATAAAACATATTTTTATAATTGTGCTATTAATTATAGTCCATGGTATAACTTAGGGTTCACTGTAGTGCAGTTCAATGGATTGTTTTTAAAATTTTTAAATCTGTTACCATATATACAACCTAACATTTCCCCTTTTAAGCACATCCATATATATATTTCAGTGCAGTTGATTACATTCACAATCTTGTGCCACTATCATCACCATCCATTACCAAAACATTTCCATTCTTCCAAATAGGAACAATGTACATGTTCAGTCTTAACTTCCCATTTCCTATCTCCACCTCATCCCCTAGTAAACTGTATTCTAGATTCTAACTCTATGAGTTTGCTTATTCTAATCATTTAAAAATTAGGGAGATTATACAATATTTGTCCTTTTGTGTCTGACTTATTTCATTCAACCTGATGTCTTCAAGGTTCATCCATGTTGCCATATGTACCAGGGCTTCATTTCTTTTAATGACTGACTAATATTCCATTATATGTATATACCACATTTTGTTTCTCCCTTCATCTGTTGTTGTATACTTGGGTCATTTCCATCTTTTGGCAATTGTGAATAATGCTTCTATGAACATCAGTGTGGAAATATTTGTTCTAGTTCCTGCTTTAAATTCTTTTGGGTATATGCCTAGAAGTAGAATTGCCAGGTCGTGAGGTAATTCCATACTTAACTCTCTGAGGAACCACCAAATTGTTCGTGGTTGTACCAGTGTGGTTGTCCCACACTGGCTGTACCATTTTACATTGCCACCATCAATGAATGAGTGTTCCTATTTCTCCATATCTTCTCCAACACTTATTTTCCATTTTTTTAATAGCACCCAATCTAATGGGTGAGAAATGGTATCTCATTGTGGTTTTTTATTTGCATTTCCATAATGGCTGTTGAACATCTTTTCATATGCTTTCTGGTCATTTGTATATCTTCTTTGAAAGATGTCTATTTAAGTCTTTTGCCCATTTTTTTAATTGGTTTGTTGTTTTATTGTTAAATTGAAGAGTTTCTTTATATATTTATTAATATAATAATATATTTATATTATTATATATTTTGGATGTTAAACCTTTATCTGACATGTGATTTCCGAATATTTTCTTCCATTGTGTAAGATGTCATTTTACTTTCATAATAAAGTCCCTTGAGGCATAGGAAGTTTTAATTTTGATGAGGTCTCATTTATCTATATATTCTTTTGTTGCTTGTGCTTTGGGCATAAGAAACTATTGCCTAATATGAGGTACTGAAGATGCTTCCCTACTTTTTCTTTTAGGAGTTTAAGAGTTCTGGCTCTTATAATTAGGTCTTTTGATCCATTTTCAGTTGTTTTTTGTAGAAGGTGTGAGGTAGAGGTCCTCCTTTTTTTTTTTTTTTTTTTTTTTTGCAAATGGAGATTCAGTTCTCCCAGCACCATTGGTTGAAGAGACTTCTTTCCTAATTGATTGGTCTTTGTCCCCTTGTCAAAAATTTGTTGGCATAAGTGTGAAGATTGATTTCTGAGCACTCAGTTTGATTCTATTTGCCTATAGGTCTGTCCTGTCAATACCACACTGTTTTATATTACTGTGGCTTGTAGTAACTTTTTCTTTTTTTTGTTTGTTTCTTTAAAGAACCATTTATTTATTTATTTATTTATTTATTTATTTATTTATTTATTTATTTATTT
>JAKSZT010053770.1:24140163-24195814 GCA_026826555.1 Tolypeutes matacus
TTTATTTATTTATTTATTTATTTATTTATTTATTTATTTATTTATTTTTATCCATTTTTATCCCACCAAACCCCGTTTTTGCTATTTTTGTGTCTATTCGCTGGGCAACTCTCTGTGTCTGTTTCCTGCCCTCTCTTCTCATCCTTCTCCTCCTGTCTTCACCGGGATTCTATCCTTGGAACATCTGATGTGGGAGAGAGGTGACCTACCACCTGCACCACCTTAATTTTTCGGCACGTCTCGTCTTCGCTGTCCCTTGTGTCACTATCCTGTTATGTTATCATCTTGCTGCATGGCTCGGCAGGGCCTGACGGCACACATGCCCGCGTGCCTTCTATATCCCTCTTTTTTTATTTCTACCAGGAGGTCCCAGGGATCAAACCCAGGTCACTCCATATAGGAGACAGATGCCCAACCATTTGAGGCACATCCGCCCCCTATAGTAACTTTTTAATATCAGGAACTATGAGTCCTCCAATCTCATTTTTCTTTTTCAAGATGTCTTTGCCCATCTGGGCACCTTACACCTATATAAAAATTTGATGTTTGGCTTTTCCATTTCTGCAAAGAAAGTTGTTGGAATTGTGTTGAATCTATAATTACTTGGGTAAGATTGACATCTTAACAATGTTTAGTTTTCCAATCCATGAACATGGAATATCTTTCCATTATTTAGGTCCTTTTTTATATCTTTTAGTGATGTTTTTGTAGTTTCTGCATATAAGTCCCTACCATCCTTGGTTAAATTTATTTCTAGATATTAGATTCTTTTAGTTGCTATTGTGAATGTGAATTTCTTCTTCTGATTGTTCTTTGCTTGTGTATACAAGTAATACTGATTTTTGGGTGTTGATCTTGTACCCTGACACTTTGCCAAATTCATTTACTAGCTCTAGGAGCTTTGTTGTGGATTTTTCAGGATTTTCTGTATATAGGATCATACGGTCTACAAATAGGGAATGTTTTATTTCTTTCTTTCCAATTTGTATGCCTTTTATTTCCATTTTTTGCCTAATTGCCCTGGCAAGAAATTACAGTACAATGTTGAATAAAAGTGGTAGCAATGGGCACCCTTGTCTTGTTTCTGATCATTTCAGTCTTTCCCCATTAATTAGGATGTTACTGTGAGCTTTTGTTTGTTTGTGATATAATCAGTTTTGCATGTTAGACTCTTGGGGGAGTCTGAAGGTAAGGTCAGTTATGAGACCATTGCACTGAACCTGGCAAAAAGATTCCAAGTAAAGATGGAGAAGGGAGAGGCATACAAGAAATGCTGGTGCAGTAGAATCATCATGAGTTAGTTACTAGTTAAGAATCCTTTTCCCCAAGACCAGGGGCACAGCCAGTCAGTGATCATGGCTTTTGATTAGTGACTTCAAATCACTGGGAGCCTGGCTCTAAGAATGGCCATTGTTCCAACCCACCTTGGACAAAGGTGGTGGCGAGGAGACTTAAAGACACTATGCTTCAGTTTTCTTGGTTGGCAGTTGTTTTCTTTCAGTACGCTAGGTATTTCAACCCACTGCCTTAAGCCTCCATGGTTTCTCATGGGAAATAAGCACCCAGTCTAATTGGGACTCCCTCGTTCACAACACCTTGCTTTTCTCTTGTAGCTTTCAAAACTCTCTCCTTGTCCTTACATTCAGTAATGTGAATAACATATAACTGGGTATATTTTTCTTCATGTTTCTCCTGTTTGGTATTCTCTGGGCTTCTTGGATATGCATATGCATGTTTTTTTGCTGTATTTGGGAAGTTCTCTGTTATAATTTCTTTGAATATCAATTCTGCCCATTTCTCTCCTTTTGGGACCCCTATAATACATATATTGGTATGCTTGATGGTAAAATATTCAAGAGGTGTCTTAGACTATTTTCATGTTTTATAATTCTTTTTTCTTTCTGTTCCACTGCTGGAATTCATTTCAATTTTTTGTCTTCAAGTTCACTGATTCAGTCTTCTGCCAGCTGTTGAAACCCTCCAGGGAATTTTTAATTTCAGTTATTATGATCTTCAACTCCATTAGTTCTGTTTGGTTCCTTTTTAAAATTTCTATCACTTTACAAATATTTTCATATTGCTTATTCCTTGTTTTCCTGATATCCTTTGGTTCTTTCGCTGTACTTTCCTTTACCCCCTGGAGCACGTTTAAGATCTTTTTTTGTTATTTCTACATTTTTGTGTTCTTTGTGTTTTCTGGATTTTTCCTCTTTCTTTGGATAAGCCATCATTTCCTGTTTCTTTATTTGTATTTTGTTGCACACTGTGCATTTTAATATTTTAAAAAGTTAACTCTGAGATTTATTCCCTGAGATGCTTGTTTCTTGAATTTGTAACCAGCTGGTGATAAGATAAAGATTTTCTTGAGCTTCCTGATAGCCCTCTTATCAGGAAGGGTTGCCCAAGGGGAATGCAGTGTGCAGGGTCCTTCTTGTCTTTTCTGGGCTTGTGTCTTGTCCTGGGCTAGTGCTTGTTAATTGTTCTGTGTTGTTCTGTCCTTCCCCTGTTTACGGAAGTTTGAACACCACCCCAACACTACCCCATTTCCCAGAAGACAGGCCTCCCTCTCCTGAGTGTTTAAAGTAGGTAAATCTTTGATACAGGCTGTCTGCCTCTATAGTTCCTTAAGCTCCATTCTTGTCTTAAGCTGCTTTTGCCTGGAGGGCAAATTCTGGAATGGAAAGCACTGTAGAGGAGTTTCCCAGCCAAATCAGGAACAGGGACCCATGAAGGGGATTCAGACCAACTCCAAAGTGCCCTGGGGATGGGGATCAGAAGGGTACCAAAGGGGATCTACAGCTCCCTAAAGCTGAGCTTTCTTGACCTGTCCAGCAATTCCAGCCCTTCAACTAACTGTATCCCACAGCCCTGAGGAAGTATAGAGTCTTTGAGTCTACTCCACCACCACCTTTGTCCAAGGTGGATTGGAACAATGGCTACTCTCAGAGCCAGGCCCCCAGTGATTCAAAGTCACTAATCAAAAGCCATGATCAGTGATTGGCCATGCCCACCCCTGGTCTTGGGGAAGAGGAACAGTTTCCCCAATTTGCCCTATTTTTTTCATGCCCGTTTGTCCTGTTTTTCCTTCACAGATGCAGGAGTATTTTGATGCAGCATTTTAATATGAGCACATTTTAAGCCATCAAAACAAAACAAAACAAAACAAAAAATGAACCAGGCAAGTCTTTATCTGTTCTTTTTTTGTTCTGAACAATGAGTGTAATGGCAGCTCTTAATTCATTCCTCAAGTTTTCATTTTTGATTACCTCCATTCTTCCTCCAAGAGGTTATCACATTATCTGTTTCTAGCTTCCCACCAAAACTCTAAGTATATAAATATGTATTATTTACATGTATAAGACACATAAATCTATCTAAATCCAAATCCAAGTCTAAATCTGTATTTTTAAACACAGTGGGATTTTTTTAAACTGCTATGTAATATTCCTGAGCTGCTATATAATATTCCTCCTATGACTGCTCTTTACTTAATCATTTCCTTATTGACGAACATTTCATTTGTTTCTAGTCTATTGCTATTTTAAGCAGTGATGCAATGAAAATCCATGTACATATGTGTATCTATCTGGGTCCCAGCAGGAAGCAGATGGTATATCCGAAACTTTACTGAAGAGAGTTTAAAGAAGGTACTATTTACACAGGGCCTGGCAGGATTAATGAACCAACAATAAGTGCTTAGGAATTGGGGGGGCAAGATGGCGTCGGTTTAGGAGGGCACTCGCTGACTTGCTCTCTGAGGACGGCTGATTGGGGACAGATTCCTGCCCGAGAGGTCTGTGCTGGGGGCGCACGGAGCAAGATCTTTGGGGACATCGATCTGGAGGGAGCTGGACGGCAAGGTAGATTGCTTGGGAAGGATTCGTGAGTTTTTCCCCTGCCTGTGGTAGTTGACACAGATGGCTGAGACCCACACTCAGGGAAAAAGGCTGGTTTGAGCTCCGACTCCGCTGGCAACCCGGTGAGAGGGAGTGTTCTCCAGGAGTGGGAGGATTCTGGCGGAGGGTTGAGAGGGGTTTCCTTTCTGTGGATTTGGCTGCCTGTAACCCCTTGCAGCTTGGGGAACAAAATAGCTGGCTTGAAGCAGCACCAGGCTGAGGGGAGTGACAAATCTGCTGAGGAAGGTTGATTTACCTAACTGCCCAGGGATATGCCCCAACCCCCACCGGGAAACCAGTGAGAGGGAGCATTCTCCGAGAGCGGGAGGGTTCTGACAGAGGGTGGTTTTTTTTTGTTGTTGTTGTTGTCTCTTGCTTTTCTTTCCTCTTTCCTTCCCCTTTTTTCTTTTCTTTCTTTCTTTCTTTTCTTTAGAATTAGGTGTTCCTAGCTTGTCTCTTCTTTGCTGTGCTTCTTATTCCGTGATTTCCCATTCTCTGTCTATATTGATTGTTTCCCAGTGCTATCTCTTTTCCTTCCTTCATCTTTCTGCCTTCTGCTTTCTGTTGTGGTTCTTACATACCACCTTTTTTCATTAGCCCACAACTTAAGGGTGTCAATTTCTATTCTATCCTGTTTTCTTCTTTTTAAATTATTATTAACTTTTTCCTTTCAGCCATTCTTTACTCTTTCTCTCTCTCCTCATCATTCTAGCCTTCTAAATCATTTTATATATATATTTCTCTATTTGGTTTCCCAGTCCACTGTAGCTACTCCACTTTTTGTCCTATTACTCTACACTGCCTACATGAGTTAAATATTCATTTTACTAAGTCTTATTTGGCCCCTCTTCTAACTTTTATCAATATTACTATTATCCTTCTTCCTTTCTCACATGTTTTGATTCCTCTGGCCCTAATCTTTTGCCTTCAAGGGAACATAGAAAGAAGGAAGGAAGTAAAATAAGAAGAACAAAGTCTCAAAGAAAAAACTTAAAACACACACAGAACCACAAGCTAAATAAAACTATAGAGCAGAGAGGGAAGCTAATCAACTGAATAAACCCATCAAGATAAAATGATGACTACAGGGCAACAAAAAATTACAAACCACACTGAGAAACAGGAAGACATCGACCAGTCTAATGAACAAATTAAAAACCAGGAAGAGATGCAGAACATCGAACAACTAATCAAAGCTTTTCAAACAAATATCATGGACCAACTTAATGAAGTGAAGGAAGAGATTAAGGATATTAAGAAGACACTGGGAGAACATACTGAAGAAATTGTAAACATACATAAAAAGATAACGGATATGATGGTGATCAATGGCACAATCCAAGAAATCAAAAAGATGATGGATTCACATAACAGAAGATTTGAACAGGCAGAAGAAAGAGTTAGTGATGTGGAAGACAATATACCTGAAATCAAACAGATAGTAGAACAGATAGATAAAAAGATAGAAAAAATCCAGCAGGGACTCAGAGATTTAACCAGCAACACAAAACACACAAACATACGCATTATAAGCATCCCAGAAGGAGAAGAGAAGGGAAAGGGAACAGAGGGAGAGTTGAAGAAAATAATGGCTGAAAACTTCCCAATCCTATTGAGAGAAGTGGATGCACAAGTCCAGGAAACACAGCGCACCCCAAACAGTATAAATCCCAACAGGCCAACTCCAAGACATATACTTGTCAAAATGTCCAATGCTCAAGACAAAAAGAAAATACTCAAGGCTGCAAGAGAAAAAAGAACCATCACATACAAGGGAAGCACAATAAGATTAAGTGCTGATTTCTCATCTGAAACCATGGAGGCAAGAAGACAGTGGTATGACATAGTCAAAGTACTAAAAGAAAAAAAACTTCCAGCTATGAATTCTCTATCCAGCAAAACTGGCATTCAAAAATTATGGAGAGTTCAAAATATTCACAGATAAACAGAAATTAAGAGAGTATGCCAATAAGAAACCTGCACTTCAAGAAATACTAAAGGAAGTTCTACAAGTTGAAAGGAAAACACAAGGGAGAGAGAGTTGGAGGAGAGTGTAAAAACAACTAAAAAGACAAAAAGAGAAATAAAAACAACATATGACATACATTAACCCAAAGAAAATATGGCTGAAGTAAGAAATTCGTTGCGAGTAATAACACTGAATATTAATGGATTAAATTCACCGCTCAAGAGGCACATATTGGCAGAATGGATGAGGAAATATGATCCATCTATATGCTGTCTACAGGAAACCCACCTTCGACCCAGGGATTCAAGGAGGCTGAAAGTTAATGGATGGAAAACAATTTTACAAGCAAACAGTAGCCAAAAAAAGGTCAGGAGTAGCTATCCTAATATCAGACAAAATAGACTTTAAATGCAAAACTATTGTAAGAGACAAAGGTGGACACTATATATTAGTAAAAGGGGTAATCTCTCAAGAAGATAGAACAATCATAAACATTTATGCACCTAATCGGGGTGCCTCAAAATACACGAGGCAAACTCTGGAAAAACTAAGTGGAGAAATAAATGCCTCTACAATTATAGTAGGGGACTTTAATACACCATTATCACCAGTAGACAGAACATCTAGACAGAGAATCAATAAAGAAACAAAGACTCTGAACAATACATTAGAGGACCTGGACCTAACTGACATATACAGAATACTACACCCAAATACAGCAGGAATTACCTTTTTTTTCAAGTGCACATGGATCATACTCCAAGATAGACCACATGCTAGGCCACAGAACAACTCTCAATGAATTCAGAGAGATTGAGATTATACAAAGTAATTTCTCTGACCACAATGGAATGAAATTGGAAATCACTAAGGGCCAGAGAATCAGATTAGGCACAAAGATATGGAAGTTAAACAACACACTCTTAGACAAACAGTGGGTCAAGAAGAAAATCTCAAAAGAAATCAGTAACTACCTTGAAACTAATGAAAATGACAACACAACATATCAAAACCTATGGGATGCAGCCAAAGTTGTCTTGAGAGGGAAGTTCATAGCCATAAATACATATATTAAAAAAGAAGAAAGAGCTAAAATTGAAGACCTAACTGCACACTTGGAGGACTTGGAAAAACAACAACAAACTAAACCTAAAGGATGTAGAAAGAAGGAAATAACAAAGATTAGAGCAGAACTAAATGAAATAGAGAATAAGAAAGCACTAGAAAAAATAAACAAAACCAAAAGCTGGTTCTTCGAGAAGATCATAAAATTGATAAACCCTTAGCCAGACTAACAAAGAAAAAGAGAGAACAGATGCACATACACAAAATAAGGAATGAGAAAGGGGATATCACTACTGATGCCACAGAAATAAAGAGTATCATGAGAGAATGTTTTGAAAAATTATATGCCAACAAGAATGATAATTTAAAGGAAACAGACAAATTTCTAGACACTCACAAACAGCCTACATTGACAAAAGAAGAAATTGATGAACTCAACAGTCCAATTACAAGTAAAGAGATAGACTCAGTCATCAAAAACCTCCCAACTAAAAAGAGCCCAGGACCAGATGGCTTCAGAGCTGAATTCTACCAAACATTCTGAAAAGAGCTAACACCAGTCCTGCTTAAGCTCTTCGGAAAAAAAATAGAAGTAGAAGGAATATTCCCTAACTCATTCTATGATGCCAACATTACCCTAATACCAAAGCCAAACAAAGATACCACAAGAAAGGAAAATTACAGACCAATTTCTCTAAGGAACCTAGATGCTAAAATCCTCAACAAAATACTTGCTAATCGCATTCAACAACATATCAAAATAATTATACATCATGACCAAGTGGGTTTCATCCTGGGTATGCAAGGATGGTTCAATATAAGAAAATCAATCAATGTGACATATCACATAAACAGATTGAAAGAAAAAAATCACATGATCATCTCTATAGATGCAGAAAAAGCATTAGACAAAATACAGCACTCTTTTCTGATAAAAACACTGCAGAAGATTGGAATAGAAGGAAACTTTCTGAATATGATAAAGGGTATATATGAAAAGCCCAAGTTAACATCATCTTCAATGGTGAAATCCTAAAAGCCTTCCCCTGAGATCGGGAACAAGACAAAGATGCCCATTATCACCACTCCTATTTAACATTGTCTTAGAAGTACGTGCTCAAGCACTGAGGCAAGAAAAAGATATAAAAGGCATCCAAATTGGAAAAGAAGAAGTAAAAATTTCATTATTTGCAGACGACATGATCCTATATGTAGAAAGCCCTGAGAAATCTACAACAAAGCTTCTAGAACTTATAAAGGAGTTCAGTAATTCCGCAGGCTATAATATCAATGCTCAAAAATCAGTAGCATTTCTGTACACCAATATCAAGCAATCTGAGGAGGAAATTTTTAAAAATACCATATACAATAGTAACTAAAAGAATCAAATACCTAGGTGTATTAGTCAGCCAAAGGGGTGCTAATGTAAAATACCAAAAATGGGTCAGTCTTTATAAAGGGTATTTATTTGGGGTAGAAGTCCACAGAGACCAGGCCATAAAGCATTAAGTTTCTTCTCTCAATTGTGTTAGAGCAAGACAGCTGCTGGCGTTTGCCAGGGTTCAGGCTTCTGGGGTTCCTCTCTTTCCGGTGCTGCGTTTCTCTCCGGGCTTAGCTCCTGTTTCCTCCACAAGGTCAGCTGTAGACGATCAGGCAAACGGCTTGCTTCTCTTCTCCTGGGGCCTTCTTTCCAACATCAAAACTTCTTCTCAAAAGACTGCTTCAACAGTCCTTTGCCTTGCCTTTTATATTCGATTCCCCACCCACCAAGGGGTGGGGCTCAACACCCTAATCCTAACCTAATCATACCCAGATTAACAGATCAGTTTACAAGCATGATTCAATTAAATTTTTGGAATTCATAATTACATCAAATTGCCACACTAGGAATAAATTTAACTAAAGATGCAAAGGACTTATATACAGAAAACTACACCACATTGTTAAAGGAAATCAAAGAAGACTTAAATAAATGGAAGAATATTCCCTCTTCATGGATAGGAAGACTAAACATCATCAAGATGTCTATCCTACTAAATTAATCTACAGATTTAATGCAATCCCAATAAAAATCAACACTATTTTTTTTTAAGGAACTGGAAAAAGTAACTACAAAATATATTTGGAAAGGTAAGAGGCCCCGAATTGCCAAAGACATATTGAAAAAGAAAACTGAAGTTGGAGGTATCACACTACCTGACTTTAAAACATTCTACAAAGCTACGGTGCTCAAAACTGCATGGTATTGGCACAAGGATAGACATACTGACCAATGGAATCGAATTGAGAGTTCTGATATAGATCCTCACATATACACTCATCTGATATTCGACAAGGTCACCAAGCCCACTCAGTTGGGAGACAATGGCCTCTTTAACAAGTGGTGCTTGGAGAACTGGATATCCATATCCAAAAGAATGAGAGAGGAATACCATCTCACACCTTATACAAAAATCAACTCAAGATGGATCAAAGATCTAAATATAAGATTCAAAACCATAAAGACCTTGGAAGATAACGTAGGGAAGCATCTACAGGACCTTGTAATAGGAAATGGATTCATTAACTTCACACCCAAAACACGAGCAGCAAAAGAAAAACAGATAAATGGGCTCTCCTCAAAATTAAAAACTTCTGTACCTCAAAAGACATTATTAAGAAAATAAAAAGGCAGCCTACCCAATGGGAGAAAATATTTAGCAACCATATATCTGATTGGAACCTAATATCCTGCATATATAAAGAAATCCTACACCTCGAAAATAAAAAGACAAATAACCCATTTAAAAAATGGGCAAGTGACCTGAAAAGACACTTCTCCAAGGAAGAAATACAAATGGCTAAAAAGCACATGAAAAAATGCTCAACATCACTTGCTATCAGGGAAATGCAAATCAAAACTACAATGAGATACCATCTTACACCCATCAGAATGGCAGCTATTAAAAACACAGCAGACTATAAGTGTTGGAGAGGATGTGGAGGAATAGGAACCCTCATCCACTGCTGGTGGGATTGTGGAATGGTCCAGCCACTGTGGAGGACAGTTTGGCGGTTCCTCAGAAAACTAACAGTAGATCTTCCATATGATCCAGCAATTCTACTGCTGGGTATATACCAGAAGAATTGAAAGCAAAGACACGAACAGATATATGCACCCCAATGTTCATAGAGGCATTGTTCACTATTGCCAAAAGTTGGAATCAACCCCAGTGCCCATCAACAGATGAATGGATAAACAAAATGTGGTACATACATACAATGGATTATTACTCAGCTGTAAGAAGGAATAAAGTGCTAACACATGAAATAACATGGATGAATCTTGAAGACCTTATGTTGAGTGAAGCAAGCCAAGCATTGAAGGATGAACAGTACATGACCTCACTGATTTGAATTGAGGAAGGTGAGCAATCTCTGAGAGCCATTGTCTGAAGGATATGTTGACAAGATAGAGAAAGTGAAGAGAAGGTTGTGATCCATCACCCATACGGACATAATCTATGTTAAAATGATAGAGTATAGTTGCATATTGAAGGATAGGACAGGTGGGTAGTGATATTATTGGGTTTGGTGGCGCAGTGTTGACAGGTGGGTAGATTAGGAAGGGCAGGTTAGAATACCCAGGATACTTGGGGGGAAAGATGGGAGAGGGACCAGGTAAACACGGGATTTGTGGGTATGAGGTTGAAAGTGCAGGAGTGGGAATGCTTTTATGGCAATATGACAAGATCATGTCACTGGTTTGGGATGTAGGTTGGGGGGGGGCATTCAGGACAGGGCGCATCTGGAGTAGGTTTCTTGGGACTGTGTGAGTGTTCATCCTGTCATAATGTGTTGTGTCGGGGAGTGGAGACCCTTCCATTTTTGGGAGGACTGATTCACCCAGAAACAGACAGATGGGTGTCTCTTATGAGCAAGGGTGGATCCTAATAGGGGAGGAAAATTAGTGTGTCAAGACCTCTTGTTGCATGTAACTATGAATCTTGTCATCCAATGAGTCAAGACAGGGGGGTGTCATGTGCCCCAGGGTGATGGGGAGGAAGCAAGAGAAAAGATCAAATAGGGGGTATTTAGTGGTCAGGGGAAATGTTTTTCATTACTTTACAGTGATGGACACAGGACATGGTAAATATCATCAAAAATTATTAAACTGTACTGTCTAAATTGTAAACTATACTGTAAACCATTGACAATGTCTTGTAACTGTTTCACTATCTGGATAACAGTTATAACAATGCTACCATCCACATACAAAAAGGTTTTAATATGGGGTGAGGAAATGGGGAGGAGGTTGGGTATATGAGAGTCTCTAGTATTCTGTATGTGACTTTGCTGTGACCTAAAACTTCTTTGAAAATTAAATGAAAATTTTGGAGACACTGGGGAGTGAGAGGAGGAAGGTGCCATGGTACAGACTGGACACCCAATAGTGCAGTGATAAAAGGAAAAATGTTTAAAAAATTTTTTTTTTATTTTTATTTTTTTCCCATTTTTTGAATATGCCAATCCTTTCATTTTGTTTTATTTTTAGTGTTGTTTTTTAAGTTTCCATGTATTTTATCTCTTACATTTAAACTTATCATTATTATTTCATTTACCTATTAATTGTATTTAGCTATTATATGGGCTTCATCTTCAAGGAAGCTTTAGATCACAGAAGGGTTACAATGGGGGCAGGAGAGGATCATTGGTGGGAGGTCTCTGGGATGGGGGTTTCATGGTAGGAAGTTCACCTGAATACACATGAAAGATATATAAAATTGTTCAAATGATCAAGGGGTGGGGCATGGTCACAGTGGGTGGGCAATCACTCAATAAATGAGGGAATACTGAATTACCAGCCTGGAGAGCTCTGCCACATTCTCCAAGGGAGCAGCAACAGTCCCCCGAGTGCAGGGGCAGTGTCTGGTGAAGGAGGATGGTCCACTAATGGGTTCTTGTTATTGATGACTAGCCTTACGAGTCTTTGCTCTTATAATTGAAACTCAGCCTACTGTTATGAGGTGCCTAAGGGTTGCCACCTGAGAGCCTCCTTGTTGCTCAAATGTGGCCTCTCTCTAAGCCAAACTCAGCATATGAATGCATTACCTTCCCCCCAGCATGGGACATGACTCCCAGGGATGAGCCTCCCTGGCAACGAGGGATTAATACCAAGTGCCAACTGGCGATACACCTGGAAAAAGACCTTGATTAAAAGGGGGGAGAGTTAAAGACAAATGAGTTCATATGGCTAAGAGACTTCAAAGAGAGTCAGGAGGTCATCCCAGAGGTTACGCTTAACGCCCACCTCAGTAGGATCTCATAGAACACCAAAGTGGATATCAGTCCACACAGAGGGCCTCCTGAGGGATCTGGAGACACCCAGGTCCTATATAAGGGGGGATAGCTCCAGAGATTGATGCCTTATCAGTGGGCTATACTTTGGAATCTGTGCTCCTGAGAGTGATAGAGTTGGGCTCAAATAAGTCCTCCCTGCACATGGTCCATCAGTCCCTTCTATTCAAACCTATATGTGGTGCTGGAGTTTGTAGATGTACTTCCAGAGACTGGAGCCTTTGGCCTGCCCATGTGCCAGCTATGCCTGGAATCTCGGTGGAGCTGCAACTCCTGCTCTACCGGTCAATAGACTCACCCAAGTCACCTGGCGAGGAGATGATGATGGACAACAGTCATCCCAGGGAATGGAAAGAGTCTGCAGCTGCAGGCAGGATAATCCCATCCATCTTATTCATGGGATATAAGCCCCCTCTCACCTGGAGGTGGAGTGGACATCACCAACCCAGACTCCTCAGGATTGGGGGAAGAGCTATGGACTAGAGTGGACTTACTGGTATTCTGTTGTAGACATATTTTGATTCAAGCAAAGGAAGAAATTACAACATAGATGTGGAGCCAGTGGCTACTGGATGCTTTGGGGGCAGGGAGAGGGAAAAGCAGTTGAAATACAAGGGCTTTTTCGGGACTTGGGAATTATCCTGAGTGAAATTACAATGACAGATATAGGCCATTTTACATCAGCATATAACATGCAGAACTGTGTGGGAGACAGTGTGGTCTACAATGTGAACTATGGTCCATGCTTAGTGGCAAAGCCCCAGGATGTATATATCCATTGCAGGTGATGTGCCACACTAATGAAAAATGTTTAAGTGGGAGGTTATGGGAGGTGTGGGAGGTGGGGAACATGGGAATCCCTGAATTTTTTGTGTAATATTTATGTAATCTAAGCATCTTTTAAAAATAAACAAACAAACAAACAAACAAACAAACAAAAAAGCCTAATAGGGTTATTGAGTAATATTGATAACTTTTGGTCACTTTGTTATAATAATTAAAATGTGATCATTTTTTCTGTGATTTGACATTATTTGACTTTGAGTTACATAAAAAATGATCTATGTTAAAAAAAAAAAAAGTGCTTAGGCACTCAGGAAGTAGCAATAGTGAGAAGCCCTCACCACCTCTAGGCACTAATAGACGAGGGGAGGGAACAGTTTTACTAGAAGCCAGTGATACCATAGCCACGAGAGAGAGGCCACTGAAGAAGATCTGTGGCCACAGATTGAGAAATACAGCCACTGACAAAATGGCAGCCATCAGAGCGGGGGCAGGGGGAATAAATATCTTGTCTCTCTCTCTTCTTGCTTTCTGATTTCCTGCTAGTATTTCACATTTGCTGAATATAACTGGAAGCTAGAGGACAAGGAAGCCCATGTGATGCCATCCATAAAGTTCAGTCTCCAGGCACAGGGCAGGGCAGAGCAAGGTAGAAAATATATCTGGAAGGGTCAATAGAGAAAAACAGTACGTGGGTTTGCACAATTGTGCCATTAATCTGTTGGAGCATTTCCTAGAATGGAATTGCTGTGTCAGTAAGTAAGAAAGAACCTGCTAGTATTCCCCCAATGCCCCTTTTCCTCTTCTTCCACGGTAATAAAATGCTTAGCTGTGCCTATAGGTGCTCAGAATTAGGACTACATTTCCCAGCCTCCTTTGCAGTCAGAGATATAAGAGAAAGTATCTGGTGGCAGCTTCTGAGAAAATTCATTGGGAGACAGTTGATGTGTAACTTCTGCCCCTTATTCCTTGTTCCTTCTTGTAATTCAGATGTTGCCTTGACCATGAGGCCTAGCCACACCTTTGGGTGAAAGAAGAAGCCAGATTCCAGAGGACTTCTTAGAGTAGGGCTGCCCGATCAGTCTTGAACTACACAAACTTTTATTTTGTTTAAGCCATAGTTATTTTTTTTTTCTGTGACTTGTAGCTGAACGTAATCCTAAGAGGTACATGTAATGTAATGTAATGTAGTATACTATACTATAATATAATATAAATACAACTAATATAACATTTTGGATTTTTATGGGTATTGTCAAGCTTGGTGTTTTAAATTCATTTTTTCAGACTGTCTGGGTTTGAACCACAGCCACTCAATTTATAGACATATGATTTTGAATAACTTTCTTAATCTTTTGTGCCTCAGTTTTCTTATAGGGATAATAATAGAAACTACTTCATTTGGTGTTTATGAGGAGTAAATGAATTAAAATATATAAAACACATAGTCTGTCACATAGCAAATAATAAATGTAAGCCATTAATAATATTACTATTATCATTTTAAATCATCCTCCAAAGAAAATGTTTAAAAGTGTCTTTTTCCTTTCTTCCCATCAACACTATATATTAGCACAGTTTTTTTGTTTGTTTGTTTGTTTTTTGGGGTATTTTTTGTCCGATAGATGAGTAGTAGTGTTTCACTTTTGTATTAAATTGTTTTTTACAAATTATAAGGTTAGGCATCTTTTCATATATATTCAGTCATCTTTATTTATTTTCTGGTGA
This sequence comes from Tolypeutes matacus, assembly GCA_026826555.1. Lineage (NCBI taxonomy): Eukaryota > Metazoa > Chordata > Mammalia > Cingulata > Chlamyphoridae > Tolypeutes > Tolypeutes matacus. The sequence continues at coordinate 24,154,942 of JAKSZT010053770.1, forward strand.
ATTTCCTGTTTGTGTCCTCTGTTTATTTTGGTATTTTTGTATATGTATGAGATTTTGGGGAGTGATTAGCTTTTTGTCTGCTATGGATGGTATATAATTTTTCTCTAATTTTTCATTTGACTTTTTTTTTTTTTTTATTATGGGTAAAAATCAAAATTCTCACAATACATACAAACATTTGCAAAATGATATATAAATATATATGCATATATGTGTATTTGCTTACAAAAATGTTATTTATATATATATATATATATATATATACATATATTTTAAGAGGTGCTTAGATTTGACTTTTGACTTTATTTTTCCATACATAAATAAAAAATTTCAGTGTAGTAAAGATGCTCCTTCTTCTCCATAATAACATCTGAGCTTATTGTCCCCTTCTTAGCAAGATCTTTCTCATTCTAGATTATAAAAATAATTCTCTATGTTTTCTCCCAGGACTTTGTAGATTAGTTTATATCAAAAATCTTTTCTCCATCTGGAATTTAATTTGGTGTAAGCAATGAGGTAAAGATTGAAGTAATTCTGCAGATGACTGGGTTGGAGGGTTGACAAAAATGAGCCCTTTGACACATAAATCCTATAGAAGTTACAGTTTACTATGCTCCAGACAACAGACACATTTTAAACAGGGCATGCCAGGATCCATCAGCTGGGGGTGTTTGGTGAGCTCCTTCTCTTGTGGGAAACATTTTGTATTTCCAGAGTAAGGTCCTCCCAGGCCCAGCATAATTACTTTACCAGGTTGCAAATCTGCCTTGGACACATCACATGCCTGGCTCTGACTTCTAGGTGGAGTGCACAACTTCTTCCTCTGCCACCAGGGCCATGCTGTTACCTGTTCGTAGGTTAGATAATAACGTCAAGGCTTTTTTTTATACCTGCCAATGATGACCCAACTGTGGATGTGTACAGTCAGCTACCACACATGTTTCAAGGCAGAGAAGGGATTGAACCCAGCAGGCTGGATCGGGATTCATCTTTGTTTCTATCAGGTGCTTTGTCAGTGACTTTGATAGGCAGTTTATCATTATGGTTGAGAACACAAGCTCCAGAGTAAAAATGTCTGGATTTGTACTTCCATCCTGCCACTCTTGAGCTATGCAGCCTTTTTGTGCTTTGGTTTCCCACCTGTAAAATGGGGATTATAATGTAGTATGGAGATTAAATGAATAAATATATGCAAAGTGTTTAAAACATTGCTTAGCAACAAGTGCTCAATAAATATTAAAAAACCTTTCCCAAGTCAGATTATAAAAATAATTCCCCGATGTTTTCTCTAAGGACTTTACAGATTAATTTATATAAAAATGTTTAACTTTTATAAAAAATGTTATAAGATATAACAAATTTATAACTATAATAAAATTAAAATAAAAATATTTATAAGAAAAAGATATATAACTTTATGAACAGCATCATTACTATCATTTGACTAATTCATTTAATTTGAAATGTCACCTTTGTCATATACTAAATTTGCATATGCATTTGAGTCTAGTTCTGGATTCTTTCCATGATTCATTCGTCTAGCTTAATCATATTTGCTTTATAATATGCTCTATTATCTGGTAGAACTTGCCTAATTCATTATGCTTCCTTTTCAGAAATTTTTTTTCTGGCTAAGTTTGAATTTTCATATTTATACAAAATTTTTAGAACCAGCTGCTCTAATTTTTAAAAACTCAATATTTTATTGAGGTTACAGCAGATTTACTATTAATTTAGAGAGAATTGACATTCTTACAAAATTAGCTTTTCCCATTTCAATACAAGGAACATCCCTCCATTTATATTCAAGTTGTTTTTCTTTCTAAATGTAAATCAGAAGAATTTTAAAGCTTTCTGAAAGTCTACTTTATATAGTTCCTGCACATTTCTTGTTAACATTTTCCCATTTTTCCTTTTTCCTTCCTTCTTCCTTCTCCCTTCCTACCCTTATTCCTTCCATTTTTTTCTCCCTTCCTTTCTTTCTTTCTTCCACTTTCCTCTTCCTCTTCCTCCTTCTGCTCCTCTTCCTCCTTCTGCTAGGTAAATGGCACCAATTCTTCCATTAAAATTTCTAATTATGTATTATTTGTATATGGTACAACTATCAGTTGTACCCTGTGAACCTGGATTACAAAAACTAATGCAAATCTTCTAATTTTGCTTCCCTCTTTGCAATTATGTATAATTACCATATATTGGAAGGAAATAAACAGAATCAAGAGAATACCTGTTTTTAGAAGAGAGGCCCCAGAGGAGATAGCAGCCTGAGAGTGTAAATGGAGAGGGAGTAAATGTGGCTGTGAACAAGATGGATTGGGATAATATCCCCAAAGCAGGTTGATTGGGAACAGCATAAGAATTGTAGTATTTAACAATTCTTAAATTGTTAAATGCTTTTTGTTATTTAAAAAAATCAAATTAAAACTAGATAAATTAAGCATCCTATTCAAGAAGATAGACATAAAAGAACAGAAATTAATTATTTATAAAACAGAAAAATAATAGCATTAAGAGATAAATACAAGGGCTGGCTTGTTGGGGAAAAGATCTCCAAACCAAAATAAATAAAATCAAAACTAGTTTTTTTTTTAAACAGAGAAAAAAATTCAAACAAACTTAGAATATTAAAAGATTATAACAGTATAGAGCTATTTATTATTTTAAAAATTCTACTCGCCTATGCCAATAAAAGAAAATGAATGATTTGGGGCGACATATAAATGACTAAGAATGATTCAAGAAGAGGAAGAAATACAAGTACCATTGAAGAATTTTGTTTTATTAAAGAAATTCTTCAAATAAATATTCTGCAGTTGGAGTTTTACTAACAAAGTCTTTTAAATGTTAAGAGGAAAATAGGTAATTCCATACTTTTAAAACTGTTTATAGTATAGAAAGAGAATGAAAGGTACTCATGTCATTTTTAAAAACTAGCATAACCCAGATACCAAAGAGCTAGACTCCGTGGCTAAGGTTTATTAGCAAACACTATTTGGCTCTTATAGGCACAGTTTTGAGCATTTCCAGATATTAATTATGTGTCCTTCCTAACAACCTCCCTATTAGGAGATTATGTCTCCTAATAGGGAGAGATAACTATTATCCTCATTTTTAGATGAGGACACTGAAGAAGTGAGAGGATAGGAACTTGTTTGTTACCCAAGGTCCCACAAGTAGCATGTGTGGGTCATGAGAAGTGGCATGGAATAGTGCCCTAAAGCATGCCCTCTAGCCTCAAACCCGAGTTCAAATCCCGACTCTCCCATGTTCTAACTGTATGACCTTAGGAAAGATATCTCATCCTTCTGTGCATCAGTTTTCTTATGTGTAAGTCTGAGAAAAAAAAAAAAAAAGTGAAATAATCATATAAAGAATTTAGAACAGTTTTTGGAACATAGCAAAATTTCCTTCAGCATAGTGCTATTATTGTTGTCCTAGTTTGCCAGGTCTGCTATGACAAATGCCACACATTGCTTGGCTTAAGCAACAGGAATTTATTGTCTCAGAACTTTGGAGGCTAGAAGCCCAAAATCAAGGTATTGGCAGGCTGTGCTTTTTCCAAAGTCTGTAACGTTTTAGTGATGGTTTTCCAGCAGTCCTATGTCACATGGAAACCTGTGTCCTTGTGTTCCTCCTCTGGTTTCTACTAACTGAGGGCATCCAAATTTCCTCTGCTTATAAGGACTCTGCTTATAGCCATATTGGACTAAGGGCCACCTTGATTCAATTTGGCCTCATCTGAATAGAATATTCAAAGTTCCTATTTACAAACACAATAAAGGGATTATTTACCATTACGAAGTTGAGCAAAATGTAGAAATGTAAGGGTGTTTTATTCATCATCTTAATATTCAGTAAAAACTATATCCACATATATGCAATCATATCGATAGATAATTGCAGCACCATTTCTGAATTAAAAAAACACCTAAGACATCTAACCTAAGAACATCAAATTCTTCCTAAATATGATAAGGAATATCTATATTAAATAAGTAGCCAGCATCAGACTTCATGATAAATTTACTGAAACAGAGGGCCTCAACCCTCTGAACATGGGAATCACTAGGGGAGCTTTTAAAAAATATTGGTGCTTGAGACCTACTCCAGACCAATTAAATCAGAATCTCAGGGGGTTGAGGCCCTGGGCACCAAAGTAGAGAATAACTGCCTGAGAAAAAAATCAAATTAAAATCAAGAGCTAAATCAGAATGTATACCATGACCATTTTACTATATTGTAATTTCGGAAGTTCTTATTCATGCACAAATATCATATATTGCAACCAGTGCCATTACATACTTGGAAAACTCCAGGAGAATAAACTGAAAAACTTGAAGAAGTTTTAAGAGAATTTACTTTATCTACAAAGGTAGCTTTCCTATGTATCAACAATAATACAAGTTAGAAGATGTAATGATAAAGAAGATTTCATTTAGAGTAACAAAAAGAAAATAGAGCTAAGAAAAAAATGTGTGGCACCTAGATAAGATATAACTAAATTTAGTTTTGAGAATATAGCTTATCTGTGGTTTTCTAACTTTGCTTTCTGGAGGCCTGGGTCAACAGTTACCTGGCACGCAATGAAGGGAACAAATGGGCTGTGTAGGAGGGCACACGATCCCTAATCCTGCTTTAACCCAAACAACTCCACTTTTCTTTGTTTTCCGTGATGAACTTCTGCATAAGATTTTATTTGAAGAAACGTGTTTGCCACTAACAACAACTAAATATTTGGGAAACTCTAGCCTAGATAAATAATGTTCCTTAAGAACATCCATTTCCCTTTGGTTTCCAAGTAAAGTTTGTTCATTCAGTCACTTGTTCAGTATTCATTGAGTACCCACAAAAATTACTAACATTTTTTGAGCATCTATTAGGTGCCAGCCGCTGTCCTGGGTGCTTTATGTATTGTAATCATTGCAAACACCATGTGAGGAAGGTATTTTACGTTTTACAGATAAGGAATAAAATTCAATGTAAGGAACTTGCCCAAGATCTCACAAATGGTAAGGACTAAAGTTATAAATTGAAAGTATTTCCTCCTAATTTCAGAGATCCTTTTATCCCCCAACACACCACACCTTTTCTAACCTCGTAGGAAATAGTGATGGCATTTGAGATAATGTCAATGATTGGGTTAATGTTCATGACCCATTGAAATATCATTGAGAATGCTGTATTGGTGGATATGGAAAATGAAATGAAGGACATGATATTGGTGAAGGTAATGGGTATTGGTGGTTTATGATTCTAGTAATAGAGGTGGAGGTGGTCTCTATGATGATCCACCCTTTGTCAATTGAGATGGAATGTCGGGAAAGAATTTGTCTTGGACAGTCTGGATTGCAAACCTTCTGTCAAAAAAGGAAGTATGCCTATCTATTGGGTCTGGAAAGCAGAGAATATATTTGAGACAATGAAGGAGCAAAGGAGAGAAAGATATGGAGTTAGGGGACTCTGGTTAAAACTGAGTCACCGGCAAAGATTAGTGATTAAGCATTTTCTCCATATCTGGCAGTTCTCAGAATTACTTTGTTCCTACATCTATTGCATATGTGCCAACAGACCCTGGCTCTCTGCTAAAGTGGAAGTAATGGAAGCAGACTGTACAAAAAGCCATTCTGATCACTGATTGTTTTTGTCTGAAACCTTGAAATCCAGTAAAATATGTGTTGTATGGTAAACACAAAGGTTCTTATCACTTAAATGATGTCTTTTGTTGTAAATAAATTCTGGCACATACCTCTCATACAGCTTGTGCCTGGGCCTGATTAGTTTTAAATAAGCTATTCCCTAAAGTTCTAGGTTCATAGAACTGAGCAAATAAACCCCAGTTTGTAGTAACTCTACCTACACAGAGGACCCCGGAGTATCTTAAGATACTTCTTAAAGCAGCAGGTCTTCCCATCTTTATTACAATATGACACAAGCAAATTTACCTCTCACAACATATTCTATTGAAACAATAATGTGAAATAGAAAACATGACATCATAGACTCTATGAAATAAAGATTCTTATTTTTAATGAGATCTGTCACTGTTTCAGACCTGTATGAAGTTTATATAAACGCTATGGATAACTATCAGTAAGAATTAACAACTCAAGAGTTTGAGGAATCAGAGTAGACCAGATGATTCAGTTGAGTCCCAAGCAAGGTGTTATAACTGCAGAATTATTTGTTTACTCAAAGCAACAGAATAAATGCTTGTTCTGTTTAAGAGGTAGTGGTTCTTTCTATCCTTGTAAAAATGCAGCATACATACCCAAATTTTAGTCTGAAAGTAGAAGATTATTGGTATTATAATTTATGTAAATGGACTGCTCTATTCATGTGAAGGTAATTGGTATCTCTCAGTCAAATGCTAAGTACATAAATAGATTATAAATAATCATGTGAAAGGATTTCATTTTCTAGAAATTATGAGACTTGAAAATAATTGATTCATCTGTGTTACAATGCTTTAAAAATTAAAAAAAAATATCTTGTTTGGTGCTTTAAAAGTTCTTTTTGTTAAGGTTTGATAGGCATAAAACATGATTAAGATATAGGGCAGAAATTCCAATGTTATTGGAACTTATTGAATATGTTTGTCTTCATGACAGTCTTTGAGAGGAAGAATGGGCATAAATTTCCTCTACTTTAGTGTGCCTCAGAATCACCTGGAAACCTTGTTAAAACACAGGTAGCTGGGCTCTATCCCCAGATTTTCTAATTCAATGGGTCTGCATGAGGCCCAAGAATTTGCATTTCTAACAAGTTCCTAATGCTCCTGGTCCAGGGACCACACTTTGAGAACCAGAGCTCTAAAGGATTGGTATGGACTAGGATGCTGAGCACTGGAGGAGTAGCTGGACTCAGTAGCCTTAAAGGCCCCTGTCCCCTCCCCCACCCCATGTGTGCAGCCTATGTGGAGGGTATATCCCCTCGGAGAGACTTGACTTTGTTTCCATCAGATGCTCTAGGGACCTTGGCAGCAAAGACTCCTTTTGTGTTTATTGTTTCTCTGCCCCACCCCGAGCACAGGAAGGCCTATGTTTATGAATTCCACAGGAGACTTTTGGTCCCTTAACCCAGAATCCAGGCCATGATAGGCAAGTTTCCTTGTAATATCCATTGCCAGTGGACAGAATTTTTTCTAGTTCCCTCTTTCCACTGAAGTTGTACATCTTCAAGTGTTCTAGCTTTATGTGGCATGCATATGTTTTATTTTCTATTAATTTCAGCTCTTTGTTACTTCTTTCATTCTTTCTTTGGATTTTACCTGTTCTTTAATTTCTTGATGTGACTACTTAGATCATTGATTTTTCTGTTTGTCTTTAGATTTCACTTGTTCTTTAATTTCTTGACATGAATGCTTGGATCATTGATTTTTCTGCCTTGCTTTTTTTTTTTTTTTTAAAATACAGGTTCCAGCTTTCTTCCTGGAGTGGACTCAAGGCTTAGTCTTCTTTTCTCAAGTGGCTATTGAAATCTAAACCCCTTGGTTAGGAAGATCAGCAAACTCCCCAGGGCAGCCAAAGTCATTAGGCCTTCTCCCCACCCTGGCTTTCAGCTTCCTCGGTGTTGCTGTTTTCATCCCTAGGGATTTCCTTCTTTTTTCTCACCAGCTCAGTTTTGCGTTTGAAAGTCTGTTATACTTTGTGAACATTTCTAGGTGTTTTGCAATAAGAGACTTTTAAGGATATCTATTTTGTCATATTGCTAGATATAGAAGTCTAGAGATGATAATACCTGCAGATTGTGAGAAAACATGAAATAATGCCTGTAAAGTCCTTAGCTTGGTGCTTATGATATGGGAAATTCTTGATAATTATCAGCTGCTATTATTATTATTGCTATATTTGCACACCTAGATCTCAATCAGTTACTACTGGCAGAGGTAAGGGACAGAGTGCTTCAGACAGAAAATCCTGCGAGGAGAAATAGTGATAGAAAGGGGAGGGAACATTGTAAATACAAATTTTAGCCAAGATTGGGATAATTAGTTGGAGAAATGTAGTATGTGTGGTTTTTGAATAGACCCAGAAAAGTGACCCAGTCAAAAAAAAAAAAAAAAACTTACACAGAGAGGGAAATTCTGGAATCAAATTCAGGGCTACCATATACAGCTGCTGAGTCTGAGCACAGAATAACTCTAAGGACACCATTCGTTAGATCAAGATGTCACAGTGGCTTCTGACCAGGCTGGGGACAAACTCCTGCAATATATGAATTTTGGCCAAGTTAAAAAGAAGGCAATTAGAAACAGAGTGGACATCACCATCCCCAGATCCTAGATTGGGGAATGAACAATGGACTAAAGTAGACATTATTATTTTATTATAGACTTATTATTATTCTAGCAATGGAAGAACTTGCATCATTGATATAAAGGCAGTGGCTACCAGAGGTTCTGAGGGGAGGGAGAGGGAAGAATAGATGTAACATGGGGCCACTTTTGGGACATTGAATTGTCCTACATAACATTGCAATGATGGATACAGGCCATTATACATTTTGTCAAAACTTATAAAATTGTGTGATGCAAAGCATAAACTATAACATAAACTGTAGTCCATGCTTAGTAGCAATGCTTCAATATGTGTTCATCAATTGTAACAAATGTACCACACTAATGAAAGATGTTATTAATGGGGGAAAGTGGGGGAGAGGGAGGGGGTAAGGTATATGGGAATCCCCTATATTTTTTATGTAACATATATGTAACCTAAAGCTTCTTTAAATATAAAAAAAAAAATTAAAAATAAAAATAAAAAGGAGGCAAGGTTGCAGACACTAGCTAGACATTTTTTAAAGGCAGTAATTAGGGGTGTCCTTGCTGCCTCAGAGGTGCACACCCTATGCTAAAAATAAATAGCTGAAAAGGAATGCTTAGTGTAGCCTTGTGTTTGTTTGTTTCCTACTAACATTGCTCTATTTCAAAGCCTGGAGATTCCCCTGATGAGGTGGATAAAATCAAGGGGTATTCAGTTACTAAAAACTATTTGAGGTAGAAGAGCTAAGTACTGGACTCCCAACAAGTGTGTTATTTGGCTCCTCTCCTAGCTCTCCCTTTTCTTCTAGATGTTTTCTTTTTCATTCTTCCTTTCCTTTTCTGCTCCTTTTCTTGGTGTCTTGTCCTCTCTCTTCTGATCACTTTTTCTCCTCTCTCCAACAGAGAACACAAACCCCTCCCCTGCCCCAGCAAGTCATACAGTAAACCATTGTCCTGGAGTTGGATACTTCATTTCCGGTTGGGTTTGAAGAGTGAGGCCATAGACCTTGGTTGGCTTAGTGGAAGCTAGGGAAGTCCCCAGCTTTAGGAAGAGAGGTATCAGGCAAATTGTCAAGACAGAACACTGGAGGAACTGGAGAACAGGTGGAGCCCGTTCCTTATTACCATGTGGAGGTTCAGTCATCAAAACTGGGGCACAAGGTCAGGCAGCAGGAATGAGGAAGCTGGGTCACCACAGCTGCTGCACAGTCTCTTAGGCTTACCCTATTGAAGTACAGGATTGGCCCATAGCTGACAGTGGTGATGGTGACATAGGCAGGAGTGACACAGAGCTGGCAACCACAAGCTGTTTCCAAGGGTCTCTGGCCAGGGCAACAATGAGCAGAGGCCTGACTGCCAATCCTTGAGCACCACCTCCAACCAGTCGGGGAAACCTGAAGAGGACGAGGGCAAGCTCAACACAAATTGGTACTATAGATGGGCTGCACCTGGGCTTTGGATCAAAAAAGTGAATGTGACTCTTCTTTTCCCAGGACCTTCAATGTAAGACCTTTCAGAAAGAGAATAGGTTGTCCTCAAAGTTGGGGAAGACACACATATCATTAGACTTCTTCTGAAGTAGATTAGAGGAGAGCCATATGTTCCAAATCTAATGGGAATAGGGAATAGTAAAGTGTGTGCTAACTCACTGGACCTGGCCTGAGCTGCTCAGTTTACTCCACTGGTATCTCCTTCTGTGTCGTATTGAAGAGGAGAGTCAAGGGGTGAGGCAGTTAGGTGACTCAGGCTTGGGGCTCCATATGAGCTTGTAAACATGGAGGCCAAGTCAGGAGACACACCATAGAGCACGGAGAAGCACAGTCACCCTGTGACACATTCCTGTGACCAGGAATGGCTTTTAAAAATTTTTTTGCAGTCTTGCAAAACTCCTCTGCCCAAGCTCTGCTTCTTGACTACTTCTTTGGCTTTTTCAGGGATTGTTGGGAATCTGGTAGTCTGAGAAAGTGGGTGGGGCAAGAGCTGGAGGCCCCAATAATTCTGCTTCAACCTGCAGGGATCATAATGGTGGTACATGTTCTATGTAGGAAGGAAGGAGGAAGAAGGAAACAACATGTAGACATATCCCACTCGAAATCCTGATTGATATTGAAGGAGAGAGGAGGGATTTAAATGTTGATGAAGGTTTTCTCCAGCATCAACAAAGCAATCAGATTATAAGTTGGTTGTAGTGTTATATTATGCATAGAGAACTGCAATTATCTTCCGTAGAGCATTTCACAAAGTAGGCCACGTATATCATTGTATTTAATACTCACAGCTGCCATCTAGAGAGTGTTTACTGTGAACTTAGCCCTTGATACATATTTTCTCATTTCATTCTCACAACCTCTCTATGAAGAAGGCATTGCTGTTATCCTTGTTCTACAGATAAGGAAACTGAGGCCCTGAAAGTTCAAATAACTCACCCAAAGTCACAGCTGGAAGTCTAACCCAGTTCTGCGTCTGATGCTTAAGCTTTTAACAACAATGCTATACTATATCACAGCAAATCTAGCTGGTGGGGTTTAATATCTGCCTTTCACTGGGCAGGAAATATTGGTTTATATTAGGTTGAACTATATGAAATTGCTGATATTTTACCATTTTTGACTCACAAAAATGACAATGAGATGGTACAACGTAGTAGAGACTGAATTGACCAAGGTCATCCCTGATAATAAGACCCTAACCCCATGTTCCTTCTACTTCTATTCAACTGAAACTTGGACTAAATGCCTATGACTAAATGCTATCCAAGTGTAGAGAGAATGCAGTTGCCACTTTTTGGGGTCTCTCCATTTAGTGGGGGTTGGGTGGGTTGTTGTGACAAGGAGTCATTTGTAAAGTATACATGATAGAAGTCTTTAGATAAAGTACTATGAGACTATAGAGGGCAAAGTCCTAGAGACATATGGAAAGGCTTCCAGCTCATAATCCAGACTGAGGGAGCAGCTCACTCACTGATGTGAGGAAGATGGGTGCCTTCAGGATACTCTAAAAAGCTGGGCTTGGTTGAAGTATAGGCCTTTGGTTGGGGAGTGGAGGAAAGTTGTGGGGGAGATTGTAATGTGTCTGGAAATGTTATAGAGATTGGGTTTTATCCTCCTGCAGGGCAGCATTTGAATATTTTAAGCCCTGAAGTGACTCAACCAAATTTGTGCTTGTAAGACCCTCTTTGTAAGCATGTGCAGGATACATTAGAGCAGCCATGCCTGGAAACAGGGGCTTAATTGTGAGAAATACAGGCAAGCGATGATGAGCACCTGATGTAAGTGGCAGAAGGTGGGAAGGATTAGGCACTATTTAGGAGGTAGAAATGACAGGCCTTGGTGACTGATTGGAAGTGAGGGGCAGTCTACAAATGATGAATCTACAAAGAGATTCTCAGCCTTAGTTTCACGAAGACTGTCATTCAAAAGCCCAGAAGAGGAAAGGGTGACTCCTCTAAAAGAAAGAGCCCCAGGCAACAAAGAGCTCTGCCCTCTATTTAAGAAAGACGGAAGCAGGAGAAATCTTCCATTCCCTGGGGTGAAGATTGTCAACTCATGACAGGGCCTACCTTTGTGATATGCACTGAACTGACATGCTGGTGAGCATCCATTCTGATTGAGGACTGCCATGCCTTGTGAGTTGTCAAATATTTTGAATATCACCCCTGCTTTTTCACCAAGGGGATAAACCAACAAGACTATTTTATTGGTATGAGAGGTACTATACAGGACATGTTTTCTAATATCTTTAAAACCTTGGTTAAGCACCAGAATCTAAGGACAGGGCTTACTGGATGGCATTAAATGCACAGGGAAGAAGAGAGGTTCAGGAAGAGCTTGGGCAGGGTCTGATTGCTTAATTGACTACTAGATGAGAGGCAGGTCTAGCTATGCTAGAAATAGCCTGGACCCCACACTGTGCACCCAGCTGCTCTGAATCCTCAGTGCAGGTTTGTCATCCTGAGTCTGTGCAAATTATTCCCATCCTCAGAACCTTGCGGTAGTGTCTGCAGTATTTCAGCCTCCTCACAGAAAGTCTTATGGGTAAGTTTGTCCCACTGCCCACCAATGAGTGAAACACAAGAGACAGTCATTTTGTGCAGACCCAGAGGTAAGTTCTGGGGTTCTTCCTAGGGGTGATTGAAGTCAAGTCATAAACCCAGCAATAGCCTCTTGAAATCATCTTAGTCTGTTTATGAAAAATAAAACAACAAATAATCACCCAACCCTTCACTATTGGAAAATGAGTTAAAAGGAGGCTATTTTATCAGGAGGCATTTCCATTGGCCAGCTAGCAGAGTAAATTTCTGAAAAGTTAACCAGAAAAAGAAGTTAAGCCCAATTTAAAATTGTTCCTGGAACCCTTTCTTTCTTTCCCCCATATGATCTATATAGCCTTCTGAAATAAGGATTTTCAGAAAGCCTGAAAATATGAAGACTTAATCAACTCTCCTAAGCAGCCTAGTGAAAAGGTTTCCAAGGCTGGGAAGACAGATGTATTAATCACTAGCTTTCAAAGTAGCAAGGCTCCCAGCGATAATCAGGAAAGGCATCTGTCAGCAATGGTGAACTGCTTTATGGGAACAGAAAACAACATAAACTGCCAAATTAAATCATTCCAAAGATCTATGTATTGGAAATGTCTCATGGCCCATATCCCCCACAATTTAGAGGTCTATAAAACCAGAGAATTTAACTGCAGGCTTTGCTATGAATACTCAAATTCTACTCCTTCTTTCTCTGTCTCACATTCTCCCTCTCTGTGTCTTGGTTTTTGTGGTCCTGATGGTATTTCTCTCTTTGGTGGGTGTTTATCACGCACATAGTCAGGGATTCCTCCAATAATGAGGCCAGTCATGTACTTGGGAATACACTGGTCTTCCTGGGAGATGAATGTTCCTGCAGTTGTAATAGTGAAACTTGGAACTGCGGGGCAGAGTGAAACCAAAGAACTGCTCCAGGTTAGCGCAGCACTGCCTGCATCTTCATGTATCTTTTAAGTATATCTAGGGCCATGTGGTCACCATGAGCACAATCTCCCAATGAATAAAGGATAAGTAGGTTAGAATGAGCTAGAATGTGGTCTTGATCAGTCAGCCCCCACTGAAGCCCTGCATTCTCCAAGTCAGGATCTTAGGGAATGATTAAAGCTCTAGAAAGGAGTATTTGTTTTCTCTAATGGAAACATAGGGCACCCTCATAGCCCAAGAGGGCCCCCCTTCTCCTACAGCTTTTGTTATCTCAGGAGATCCCTACTCCTGAAATAGGAAGAAATGGATGATAACATGCAGTCATTTGGAATGTATTTTTTTCTTTGAAACAATAGGATAATTGGTTCTTACATGTAGGTGAAAGACAATGACATCGTAGGTTTTATTTATTTGTTGGGACCATAACCATCAGATATAACATTGTTTCTGTGAGGAATTGCTTTTCAGGTTACAAGAAACCAATGTATAAATATAATTGGAGGGCTCTTATTGATATTTAGTAGACATTTTATAATGATGATATTAAGCATTTTGTAGCTGTCTTCCAAATTCTATTGTAATAGAATGTTTAGCTGAGCACATGACTTCTCAAAATAAAGATCACCCTTCTGAGCTTGCCTTGCAGTTAGGTGTGCCTTGTGACTAATTTTAGGCTAATAGGGTGCCTTCAGTGTTCCTTGATGGTGTGTGTATGTACTGTGTGTTTTTGGAGATTTAGGCCTGGGTGCCCCTTGTCTTTTCTTCTTCCTCCCTTCCTCCATCTGGCTGCCTGGAATGTGCCTAAAGCCATCGTTCATGAGGTATGAGGTCCAGACCACACATGGCAGTGCAATCAGGTGGAAGGAGCCTAGGCCCCCAGCACCAAGAAGCATCATACTAGCCCTAATGGTCCTTCCTGGATCTTTAGGAAAGAGAAATTAACTACAACCTTATTTATTTGGGGCTTTCTGCCACTCAAAGCTGAATCTAATTCTAACTAATAAACATTTGTTTGTCATAAATCTTAATATTGGCAAATATGATTCTGCCATTTTGGTTTTATCTCAACAGCCAGATTAAATTGCTTTTATAAATTAGCCTTGAACACATCTATGAGCATGCATACTTTCTTTTTGGTACAAAGCAGCTAAATTTAGTAAGGTCTTTGTTTATCATGCAACTATAACACCAATATTTCTGTTATCAATTGCTTCCAATTGCTAGTAAACCTGGAAATACTTGATCAAGTTTGCAAGTGTATAGATTCTTTTGAACCCATCCTTAAGGTCTGTGCTAAGAAAAATATAAGAACTTGAGGATTTTCTCTTTGGCCCTTTTAAAATATGAAAATAATTGAGGGTTTGGTCTAATTTATGGTAGAATGTGACTTGCAGAGTTATTGACCAGAATGAATTATATGTGTATCAGTTAGCAATTTCTGGGACTGGCTGGTCTGAGATGGCCTATTCACATATCTGTCAGATGGTTGGCTGTCAGCTGAGTTAATGGGTGACCAGTCATGTATCTTTCATCATTCAGCAGGCAAGCCTGGGCTTGTTCACATAGTGGTGGCAAGACTCCAAAGTATGGAAATGTGCAAGATCTCTTGAGGCCTTAGCCCAGACTGACACACTATCAATTCCATCACATTCTATTGGCCAAAGCAAGTCACAAGACCAGTCCAGATTCAACGGTGGAGAAATAGATCCCACCCCTTGATGGGAGGAGCCTCAGAGTCAAAGGGTATGGATACAAGGAGGGGTGAAGAATTGCAGGCATTTCTGTAACCAATCTAATGCACTATGTTTCTTGCTTATGATTCTTTGATCCTGCTCTTCAAACATTACAGGACTTTCACAGAAATGCATGGATTAATCTTCCAGGGATTAATAAAAAGAGTAGGGTAGTTGAGACTCAGGGGGTTTCAGCTTCAGTTCTCGGGTTCTCAAACAAATCACTGCAATCATTTTGAAACTCAGTTTCTACTTTAATCTCTTTTTACCCCAAAACATACCAGCCAGGTAATGACCATCAAGGGACCTGTATAACAGTGGAAATGGTCATTAAAGTAGTCTTTGCCTCTGAACCCCACTATTCAATCATTTACTCACGCAATTAAAATTAAATTCTAGGCTCTCTCTAGACGTTAGGAAAGCAAAATGAATAAGACTCAGACTCAGTTGAAGTCATCATGGAGTCATAGTTTAGTCAGGGGAGAGTGCAATACAGGTGATAGAGAATTCTAGAGATGAAGATGACAGGGGCACAGAAGGGTTCTCTCTGCTGGCAGAGCTAGAGATGCTATTCCTAGTGCCCCCAACTATCCTCACCTTTCTAACAGTTCTCATGGGCTCCCAGCAATTCTTTCACTCTAGAACACGTTATGCTCCCGAGTTGCTATTGAGACTAGGTCATCTGAGGTCTCTGGCTACTGCTGTCTGGGCCACTCTCAGAGCTCCTGTGACTCTGTCAGTTGGTGGAGGTTCTCGCCGAGCAGTTATTTATAAGTTTCCCACAAAGATAGGCTGGTCTTCTCAGTTTCTTCTAGCAACTCTGATATTTTAAATCTTTTTTTAAGACCTGTAGTTCTTTCATATTCCCTTTCTCTCTGAAGAAACTTAGGAAAAGGGAAAAGGGAAAAAAAAAATCTCTGGTAATATAGAAAATTTAAGGCACTATGCAATGCCCCCAAGTAGCTCTTTTTTTTTTGGATTCCAGCATGGTTTATTGGGCACAATTGTCAGGTGTATCCACAGGAACAAAAGTAAGGCTTGTTAACTTGCCAAGAGTAGTTGTTACCCCAGATGCTAGTTAGTGAGCTAAATTCAAAAGTAGAATTGGCATCTCCAAATAGTAAGATAAAAATGCTTTGTATCAAAATTGTGATTAAAAAAATACAAAAGTTAAACCCACAGGCATAGAGAAAAATGGCAATCCTGAGAGTGGCCCTGAAACACCAGCCTTGAACCTCATCTAACTCCTGTAAGCAGGTGAACCCTGGGGAAGCCAGCACCCCTCGGGGAAGAGGGTGCGATGGGGTGTCAAGAGCCTGCAACCCTCGTAGTGCCTCTGGTTGTGTATCAGGTCCCCCATTTGGGCTACGCAGGGTCAAGCCAAGGGCACAGGCACTGCAGAGTTTAGAGGACTGAGAATGGCAACTGCCACATGGGAAAAGGCCCAGGCCCACCTGTTGTTTTCCAGCTTTGTGGAGGCTCTCGGGAAGTAGTGTTTCCCCCACTTGCCCAAACACTGCTGTGGCCAGGCAGCAGCACGGGCTGAGAGCATGGCCTGTGCTCACTGCAGGCTGGCTATAATGCCCCTCCAGGCCCCTGATGCTGACCCCCAGTGTCCAAGGGAAGGAGCTGCTCCCAGAGCCTCAGGCAGTGATGGGAGAGGGGAAGAGAGGGTGGGTCAGGCCTCTGGGACCAGCTCCTGACCTTCTGAGCTGGGGCCCAGCACTGGGCAAACACCAGGAGGAGGGACAGACAGGGGAAGTGGTGTCACTGTACAAGTAGGTGGCAGGCACTCATTGGGGACGTGGCAGGCTGCTAGGACAACATCGACTGCTGCACGGCCTTCTGCAGCGACTGCCGCGTCACCAGCAGGCGCACCACCTCCTCCGAGCGCTTGGTGAGCCGCTTCTGGGCCTGGTCGTGTGTGACCATGGTCATGTCCCAGCCGTTCCAATCTGCAGCCCAGCAATTTCAGCAGGGCCTCCCTCAGACACCCGTGTGACGTAAATGCCCTTGTCGGTCTTATCTTCCGAGAAGGGATTCTGAGAAGGATCCTGGTCAATTCCACCTCCAATGCTGAAGCCCAGGATTAAGTTCTCACCTTGAAGGAGCTTATGAATTTCAACTCTTTGCACCACGGCGGTGACCGGCTGGCCCGGGATGTAGGACATCTCGACCCCAATCCAGGTAAACCGAGCACCGCTCAGAAAAGCTCACAGCGAAATTCCAAGTAGCTCTTTTTAACAAGCAATTGATATCTCAAGATGAAGACAGACATCAGCTTCATAATAAGATCTCTTCATGGGTGATGGTGCCTGTATCAGTCAGGGGTCTCCAGAGAAACAGAATCAATAGGATTTATATATCCTATACATATGCCTATATATATGCTTATATATATATATATTAAGAAATTTATTGTAAGTAATTGGATCACACAGTTGTGGGGCTAGCAAGACCAAAATCCGTAGGGGAGGCTAGCAGAATGGAAACTCAGATAGGAGTTTACACTGTAGTCTTGAGGCAGAATTTCTTCTTCAGGAAATCTAAGTTCTTTGCTCACATTATCGAGAGTAATCTCCTTAACTTTAAATCAGTTGATGGTAGATGCTAATCATATCTACAGTATACCTTTACAGCAACATCTATACTAGTGTTTGACCAAACAACTGGACACCGTAGCAAGTTGACAAATAAAATTAACTGTCACAATGCCCTTTGTCATTCTCCTGTTTGGGAGTCCTTTGCTGTCCCCATAGTTCTCTCCAGATGTTTTCTCCCAGCTCTTCCAGGGACCCCCTGACTCTGTACAAATATAACCTATGGCTACTCTATACTTCCTGGGGTGGGAATGCAGATTAGGTGTTCTCTCGGAGCCCTCACTTAGTTCTCTAGTTGTTTATGTGATGTAATGTAATAGCAATTTTTATGCAGTTTCTTTTTGTTTGAGCCAGAAACTCTCCACTTCCTAAATGAATGACCATAGCTGAATGCACTTTACCCATAGTGGAATCTGCTTGGAGCTAGAGTTCTCAGATTCTGGAGGCTGAAGTGGAACCAATAGCATGGAGGTTCCAAGAACTGGTAATGTGATTTTGTCATATACAAAGCTTTTCAGGAAGGTGTTAAAGGATCGAATTAATTAGACCTTTTTCTTGATAGGTTTAAGAAATTTATCCATGGTTTCCCACCTACACTATCTGTTTGATGTTTGATAATAAACTATCATATACTTTTTGATTTTCTGCTGCTTAAATGCAGAGAATTGGACCTGATGACCTACTGAAAAGCAGGCAAGTAAGTTTACCCAAGTGAGAATCATGTGGGTGATACTTGATACGCCTCCTGACTAACAGGTTACAAAGCCCAGGAGTTAGGAATCAACACTGAGGCTTGTCCACTTAACCCAATGCTTATTCCTCTTATATGCTGGAGAAAACAAGATGGTACAGAAACACAAAGATCTGAGAAGCAGGGTGAAGGGTCATGGTAGATTATCTTGGTAGAGTTACTTTGGAGTTTTAGAGATGTTGTCCAGATTGGAGAGGTAGATAGTGGAAAGGGCAATCAAGTCACTGTTTTTGAGAACAACCTTCGCAAACTTGAATGTGCATACAAATCACCTGGAGATTTGTTAAAATGCAGATTCAGGTACAATAGGTCGGGGTTGGGTTTTGATATTCTGCATTTTTAACAAATTCCCGGCTGTTCTTGCTGCTGCTGCTGCTGCTGCTGCTGGCTTTGGCTCCACACTTTGAACAGCAAGATTCTAGACTGTGATCTGTCCCTCCCTCCACCACCAACCTCCTGGATAAGAGTCTGGCAAATCAGTGAGTTAGCATTAGAGAAGACTAAATATGTTTACTTATGAAACACCTACTCTGTGTCAGGAACCATGCCAAGGGCTTTCCTTGTACTATCTTGTTCAATTCTTATTACAACCTTGGAATATAGACAGCATTATTTGAGAAATGAGGAAATTGTAGCTCAGGGGTTTTTGGTTTTTCATTTATTATGTTCCAGTATGAATAAGGGATGACAGCATTTATAACACAGGGCATGGTGCCTTTAATGTAATAAACACTTAAATAATGTCTAGTCAGGCTCATATTTTTCTTACATGAAATAAACTTTCCCAAGCCTATTCAAGTCTGTCTTCTTCTAGGTGCCTGAGTCATGTGGTGAGAACTTATGAATTGGTTCAGCTAGTATATTACTCCTAATTAGGGCAAGAAATCAAAGAAGACATCGTTCTGTACTGTTCAGACTTCTCAGTGAGTTTCCTTGAGATCATCCACAGGAAAGGTGAACTCATGGAAGTCTAGAGTGATTAGTAGGGCTGCATTATATATTTATACAGTGTACAACCTATACAAACAAATATGGTGACCTCGTTACTAAGAAAGATGAAAACTTTAAATCCACAAATACCAAACCAAGGTTATATAGAAGGAAACTCAATCCATTTCTGTTACTCTTTATTCCTTTGTGTAAATGCATATTTCCATCTGGTAGTAATGTCCATCTGTCTGAAATATACCCTTTAATACGTCTTGTGGTATGGGTATGCTGATGATGAATTCTTTCAGCTTTTGAATATCTGAAAATCTCTATTTTTCTTTCATTTTTTAAAGATATTGTTATAGGGAATAGAATTATTTGTTGACAAATTTTTATTCAGTACTTTAAAGATATTGCTCCACTGTCTTTTCCCTTGCATGTTTTTTTTTTTTTTTTTTTTTTTTAAGATTTTATTAATTTATTCTTTTATCCCCCCCTTGCTGTTCGTGCTCGCTGGGTCAGCTAACCACGCCACGCGGGCGGGCTTGCCTTCACCAGGAGGCCCCGGGAACCGAACCCGGGGCCTCCCATATGGTAAACGGGAGCCCTACTGATTGAGCCACAGCCGCTTCCCTCTTGCATGGTTTTTGATGAGAAGTCTTCTGTCATCCTTCTCTTCATTCCTCTTTATCTAAAATGTCATTTTCCTCTGGCTGCTTTTACCATTTTCTCTTCATCACTGGTTTTGAGCAATTTGATTATTATATGTTTTGGTGTAGTTTTCTTCATGGTTTTTATGCTTGGGGTTTGTGGAGATTCTTAGATCTGTGGATTTCTAATTTTCATCAAATATGGAAAAATTTTGGCCATTACTTATTCAATAATTCTTTCTGCCCCACCCCCCCGGTTCTGATTACATGTATATTAGACCATCTGAAGTTGTCCAATAGCTCATTGATATTCTGTTCTTTATATTTATTTATTTTTAGTTTTTTTCCTCTGTATTTCATTTTGGATAATTTCTATTGATATGTCTTCAAATTTGCTACTTTTCTCCTGCAGTGTCTAATCTGCCATTAATCCCATCATGTTTATTATTATCTTATGCATTGTAGTTCTCTTCTCCAGAAGTTCAACTTGGGTCTTTTTAAAAAATATGTTCAATCTTACCTTCAGCTTTATGAAACTAAGGAATACAGTTATAACAACTATTTTAATGTTCTTGTCTGCTAATTCTAACATCTGTGTCAATTCTGGGTTGATTTTGATTGATTGGCATTTCTCTTCATTATCAATTGTATTTTACTGCTTATTTGCATGCTTGGTGATTTTTATTGGATGACAGAAATTGTGAATTTGGGTACTGTATTTTTTGTATCACCATAAATATTCTTGATTTTTATTCAGGGCTGCCTGCAGTTAAGTTACTTAGAAATGGTTTGAGCCTTTCAGGTCTTGCTCTTAAGACTCATTAGGCTAGGCCAGAATAGCATTTTGCTTAGAGTTATTTTATTTTTGGCTACTGAGGAAAGACCAATGCCCCCTGAGTTTTGAGATGTTCCAGTCTGACTGATAGACACAGGTATTTTTCTAGGCCCTGTATGAGTCCTGGTTACTATCACCTCTAATCCTTTCAGATGATTCTTTCCTTGGCCTCAGACAGTTTTCTCACATGCATATGCTAATAAATACTCCAGAAGCACCCTTTTCAGACATCTGGAGTTCTCTCTTGCACTTTCTCCTCTCCAGCCCTCTGTTCTACAAACTCTAGCCACCTTGATCTCCCCTGATTTGGCTTCATCTCCTCAACTCAGAGGGTGGTGATCTCCACCTGGGTTCTTTCTCTCTGTGCCACAGACTATAAACTCAAGACAGTAGGCTGGGGTAATTGTCTTGGGGTAATCAAGACACAAATGTAGGACTTCCCACATTTGTGTCACATCTCTTTGGGTCACTGCCCTTAGTTGCCTGATGTCTAATGGCTTTAAAATAATTGTTTCATATATATTTTGTCCAATTTTTTAGTTGTTTCAAGAAGGAGGGTAAATCTGGTCCCTGTTGCTTTATGTTGTTGAGAAGCAGAAGTCTCTGTAATATTGCTATGAAACACATAAACATACAACCATACAGACACGAGTACTTGCTGATTTATGGCTACCTGGTTTGTTTACCTGGCTTAGTCTTGGTTTCTTTATTTGTAAAATGAAAGGGTTGGACCAGAAGCAGGACTCATTGCATTCTAGTTCTAATCATTTTTGAGTTCATGAAACCATCACACTCTCTATTCCCTAAAATATAACCTAGCAATTACTCTAACCTGAGCTGCTCATAGTGCTCAGAACTTTATATCCAACCTGTCTTTCCTACCGATGCCCTTCTTCCCTTCATCCTTCTATTGAATCATCCAAAAAATATTTAGTGAGAACCAACTATGTGCCAGATAATGCTAGACACTGGGGATACAGTAGTGAACAGGAAACACATTCTAGTGGATGCTTATTGAGGAACCTGCTGAACCCTGTGCTAAGCACTTTATCCACATTATCTTATTGAAGTTTCACAACAATCCTACAAAGTAGGAATTATTATTATCTCCATTATACAGATGAGGACACTGAGGTCACAGAACCACTGAGTGGTGCAGCAGGGATAGGAACGCAGGCAGTCTGACCCCAGATCTTCTGCTTTTAATCTCTTTGCCAAAGACTCTGAAAGGGGAACAGCAGGCAAAATTCAGCTTGTGGATTTATTGCTTTGGCTCACACCAGTGTTTAACAAAACATGAAATTTGAATTTCCTAAAACTCTCCAGTTTGCAACAGTCTCCACTATTTCCTATTCTTTCATACCCAGCATGCCTCTTTCATTTATGTGTTTGGCCTCTGAAGGCACTTAGATTGTAATTTCTGCCCACTTCTATCCTGCCTCCTTCTTATGGTAATTGTGCACATCTTTTTCATTTCCCAGCTCCATTAGCTACTCCTCAAATCACCTCTTTATCTCAAACACACTCCTTACTTTGACTCCTTTTCTCCTTCCCCTTTCTCTATACTTTCCTGCCAAGGCATCTCATTTTCTCCGAAACTATTTTTTTATTCTTACCCTTCTATTTTTGAGTCTTGTCTCCCATTAGCTATGATTGTGGCTGCTATCCTCTAAAGATATTGCAAATAATACTAATTATTTAAAATAATACTAATACATTAAGAACAAAGAACAATATGAAAATGGATGCAATGAAATAATCTAAATATATGAAAGTCTAAAGCCTTTGAAAAATCTAATAGATTTCCTTAGATCTTAAATAAAACTAAACAATGACTTTAGAATGACTAAAGCTACCAATTTTTGGCTTCTCTTCTCCATTAAAATGGCATTAAAGATAAATAGGAAATTCTTATGTGTTGGTATTTTCCTGATTTGTTTTTAGCCCTAGTACTGTATAAAAAAGCATTCCCTAGGCATTATAATGTTGTTCTATCAGAAAAAATACATTCAAGTTCCAAAGAATGGACTGGCAAATGCAGTTTTGAAAGAATCCATTTCTAAGCCTTTCTGTGCAGAGTACTTCCAAATTTGAACCTTCTCTCTGACTGAGCTATGAATTTCCCGACACCATCCATCTGATGTTCTGAAATTTATGGTGATTTACAAATGAGGACTTCTGGACAGAAATTCTTGTCTTATTGTATCCCCTACTCCCCCCGCCCCACAATCCCAATGTTTCTGTAATAGGAATCTCACTGAGGTGATACTAATTCTATTTCTGCAGCATTTTGGTCAAATTTAAAGTACTGTATTTTTTACATTAGACTAAGCAAGATGAAACAAGACCAATTTCTCAGGCTGCCAGTGTTTAAAAAACGTGAACCTGATGAAGAGAAATTTGTAGATCAATAACAGTGAAGGTGGATTCTTGAGGTTGGGGGTTGAATCATGCCCCCCACAAGACTTGTTCAAGTCCTAATACCTGGCTCTGTGGGTGTGAATTCATTTGTAAATAGAATATTTGAAGGTCAGATTTGGATGAGACCAAATTGAATCAGGGTGGGCCTTAATCAATTATGAATAGAGTCCTTGTAAGGAGAGACAGAGATGCAGATGACTGAGCAGAAGGAGTAGACGCCACAGGAGGAGACGGAAGGAGATTGCCATGTGATGGAGGTAGATATTTGATTACCAGCAAGGAAGACACTTATTGCCAGAATGCTACAGACTTTGGAGAAAGTATGGTCTGCTGATAACTTGATTTTGGACTTCTAACCTCTAAAACTCAGAGACAATAAATTCCTATTGTTTAATCCAACAAGCTTGTGGTATTTGTTATAGCAACCCTGGAATACTAAGCCACTTGACAAAGGAGATGAAGGGTTCTCCTGATTTGTCATGGAGTAAAACTGACAAGAGAGGAGGAATCTAGCTCTTTGAACAAAAAAAACATTTTTAATTCAGTCCCTGTGTTATAATCCCAAGAGATGGCAAGCGGATGCAAACATTTATTGAGTACCTCGTATGTGCTCTTGGTGCTGGGGAAGTGGTGGGAATAACTAAGAAGCATGTTCACAACACACTGTCCTTTCAAAAGGCAGGAGTTGGCAGCCTTTTCTGGAGTACCATTTATAAAGAGTACCTAGTGTGGGTGGATAATATTTTAAGATACTGATTTTTTTCCCCTCTGTTTTGATATTGATTTCTCTTCCCTTTATCCAAGTAGGCTGTCTGCTCTATGCTTTTTACCTCAGGGGGCACAGTGGGAAGCAGAAGTAGTCTAAAACTCTCTGACTTTTGTTTT
The DNA here is from genome assembly GCA_026826555.1 of Tolypeutes matacus. NCBI lineage: Eukaryota > Metazoa > Chordata > Mammalia > Cingulata > Chlamyphoridae > Tolypeutes > Tolypeutes matacus. Next base: position 24,178,967 of record JAKSZT010053770.1, read on the forward strand.
CCAAAAGTTTAAAATTCTTAATGGTCTGGGAAGAGGTAGGAGTGAGAAGACAACTTTCTCATATAAACAGAATATCTTGAAGGAGTCACAGTTAGATTGAGGCTTCATTACTAGAACTTAAAAAAGATCACCCTTATCCAGTTGGGGAAGAGAAAAGAGTGCACTGTGAGGCCAGGAAGAGCAGGGACGAACCAAGTCATGGGGACCCCTTAGAGAGGACCCCAAAGGAGTAGCTGCATAGTCATTTAGGCAGAAGGGCTGTGGGCAGCCAGGCCAAAGAATTCTGGTTCCCAAGTATGGGACACAAGCAATAGAGACCCACCAGACCATGGCTCCATGCAGGGGCCATGTGGCCTATGACAGTAGATGTCTTAGCGGTCACCTATACCAGTTGGACATGCCCACCCAAAACAGATTTACACTTTCTAGGACCCCAGAACTATGGAATCTCATGGGGGTATGGGAAGAATCCTTAGGTAAAATTTTCTACTAGTACAGTTGAATGTAAGCTTCAGCAAGAAATTAATTCAAATCACAGAAAATCAAGACAGTGATGTTCCTTTTACAACCTCTGTTTATGGGCTGAATAAAGATTTGCCCCTATTAAAGCAATGATATGAACAATGTGGGGCCCAATGACTCCTCTTCTATCCTCATACTTTCTTCTGCAGATCCTCCTTTTCAGCATATAAACATCTAGGGGAACAAGGCAAAAAGATTAGGTTCTCATTTCTCTTGATGTTGTGAGTTGCATCCCTGGGAACCTACAATTTGCATTTCTTCACCATCTCCACTCAGCTGTAACTCTGGTGACCCTCCAGGAGGAATTGAGCAGCTGCATTCCCAAAGGGGTGATGCCCAATGAACTAGAATCTAAATTTGTTGCCTGAGAAAATTTTCATGACAGTAAAACAAAATGCTTTCCTTTTATGATATAATTTTGCAAACTGGAAAATCAAGACCATTTAAAAATAAAACTTATTTATATACCATTTTATTGGGCAAGCCCTAGCCTCAGGAGAGCTACTCAACCTACCTCTTTCTCCTGAAGGTATATGCAAATCCTTCAGAGTGGGGAAATGTCAAGTTGGTGCCTTAAACTGAGTTTGGGAACATTCTTACCCTCTCTTCCTTTCCTGTCACCCATCCTAATCCTGTTTTCTGCTTTTCTTTCTCAACCTTCCTTTCCTGTTCTAAGATCAAGGGAGAAAAAAATTTAAAAATTGCTTTATTTTTTTAATATGTACTACTATTTACTTTTTCTTGGAGGGAAGAAAAACAATAACTGAGACTTACGCTACCGTATCCATAACTTGGCATGGAGCAGGGAATAAGGGAGATTAAAAATGGGGTGTGAGACAAAGGAGGGATTTCCATTCCTTGGCTATTTAGAGAACAGCAAAGAAAAAAATTTTTAAATGTTATAATTGGTTAATTAGTTGTTTTCATCAATCTTACATTGTTTCTTGTGTTGAAGATAATCTAGATCTGGTCATTAGTCAAGGTGTGAGTCCCTCATTTCTTCAGGTTGAACCTGTTCTGCCTGAGGCCAGCACTAGTGAATGTTTGTTGACTGCTGCCACCCACTGTGGTCAGAGAGGATGCTGGGAACTATTCTTATTCCATTCACCAGGGTAGTAACACCCTCTGCAGCCTCAAATCCCAAATTGTAGGATGGTGATGGGGTAATAAACCATTACCAATAGATCATAGAACCATCACATTCTAGAGTAAAATGAATCCTTGGAGATAGTCTAGGGTAAACCCCTTGATTTTAGACAAGAAGAGGTGGACCAAATAAGTCAACTGACATATTCTGACATAGTTAGAAGCAGAGCTGAGGACCAGAATCTTCTCCTGAAACCAGGCATGTATTCTTGCTATTCAATCAGTACTCGAGCAACTACTATGGCTTAATCAGGAGCCACAAACACAAGAGACATAAGCAAATCAAGCCTAGTTGTGGACAATAAGAACTGTGCAGTTTTAGATTGGAAGTAGCTACCCTGCCTAAAGAACTACAGACTTACCTTCTGTATTAGTTTCCTATTACTGCTTTAATAACTTACCATAAATTTAGTGGCTTAAGTCAAGACAAAGTCATTATCTTACAGTTCTGTAGGTCAAAAGTTGGAAATGAGTCTCACTGGACGAAAGGTGTCAGCAGAGCTGCATTCCTTCTGGAGGCTCTAGGGGGAGAATCTGTTTCCTTGCTTTTTCCAGTTTCTAGAGTTTGCCTGTATTCCTTGGCTTGAGGCCCCTTCCTCTACCTTCAAAGCAAACAATGATCACTCTAGTTTCTGGTTCTGACTCTTCCACTATCCTCTTCTATCTTTTGAGGACCCTTTTGATTACATTGGGCCCACCTGGATAATCCAGATAATTTCCCTATTTAAAAATCCTTAATCACATCTGCAGTGTCTCATTTACCATGTAAGGTAACATAGTCACAGATTCTGGGGATTGGGATGTGGACATCTTTGTGGGACCATCTTTTCCTTACCACACCCTTCTAAAAAAATAGCCAAACTAAACACATTTGCAGGCTGGATGCAGCCCATGGGCTGCCAGTTTGTAATCTTCAGTTTATTGTCATGATAACTATCATGGAGGCACATAAGAAATAGGACAAAGTCTCTAACTTTGAGGATGTCAAACTGGAGAACAAAGACTAACAAAAAACAATGGAGCAATGTGAGTCCTGCAAGTGTCCTCCTAGAGGCCTTCCAAGCCTTAGGTCTTGGAATTTTAGGTAGAGAAGAAACCCAAGTTATGATTTAAACATTTTACCTGAGAGGAAACTAAAGTCTTTCTAAGGGAAGCGACAGAGTTACGTTATCTAACTCCACTGTATCATCCACTGCCATCTTCTCCTACAAACCAAGGTGAACTTGCTCTCATCAAGTTACCCTCCTTATTGCCAAGAATGCGCCACATTTGCTCCCTCTGATGCACTTGTTTATTCATATGTTTGTTCAGTCATTCATTCATTACTCACATTTTGAACACCTACAATGGATAGGCTCTGAGCCAGGCTCTGCAAATATTATTGCAATGGTCCTCACCCTTGTTATGCCATGGCACAAATGATGGATGATTGTTCACCTAATTCCAGATACACCCTTTTCTTTCTTCCCTTGTCAAGAAAGCAGAGCAGAGGGCCAGTGGGTGAGAGTGTTGTTATTCAAGGGAAATACCCCTCTTTTATAAGTTATACAAAATTATTTTAGAATAGAATATTTACAAACTTATACATAAATAATAAATGTCTTGGGTCATGGTGATGTGACTTGCAGTTAGGGATCCTAATTTAGTGGCTCATTTGGCCCTCCTTGTTGGAATGTCCCTTTTTATTTAGATGGACACTGAAGAGCTCTAACTCATCCCCCTTTTCCCTGAGACCCCTGTTGAGGTCTCACTGTCTTGTTCTTTGAGAAAATACCATAAGAGCATGTGAAATATACAACTAGTGAAAGATTAGATGAAGACAGCCAAAAAGATGAAGAGGTTGCAACAAGAGATATACACATACAAGAACTGGGTACAGTAAGCTCAAGGTGAATCACAGTAAGCTCACAGTGGTATGTGGCAGCCAAAAATGTTAATACCATCTCACGTGGCATTAATGAATGACAGAATCTACAGCAAGGTGGGTAATTACTACACAGCACTCTAGAGTCTGGACCACAGCTGGAATATTGGCATTTGTCTTGAGAAACACACTTTGAAAGAATTTTTTAAAACTTAACCATATTCAAGGGAGCCTGAAGACTCCGGGGTGGTGGTAAGAGCATGGACTCTAGAGGCTCCTAGCCTGGGTTTGAAACCATCTGTCACTCATGGGATGGTGACCTTGAGGGGTTATTTAACTCCTTCATGCATAATGTTTTCATTTGTGAAATGGTGATAATGCAATGGTTACATAAGTCAAAGAGCCTAGAACAGTGCCTGGCCTGTGGTAAAGTCTAGGTAAGTGCTATTAAAAACATAAATAATAAAAACATTTGAGGTTTTCCCTTTAATACATTTTGTGTGTTTGCTGACTTGAGCATTTTTCATTAGCTTAGTTCGTGAATGGAGATTTGTTTGAGATGGGAAACCTGAAGTTTGCACACTTGTCCTGTGGAAGCTTGGTAACAATAAAATATATAGAAGCTTGAATTGTTTATTTTTATGTAGTTTTCTTAAGACAAAAGTGAACATTGCTATAGTGTTAAGGACAGGTATACTTTTGGCAAACAAATGCATAAATGCTCATTTAAAGTAAAGCTGAAATTGATCTCAAAAAAAACAAACAAACAAACAAAAAAAAACATAAATAAATAAAAGTGAAGGAGCTCAACATCTTATCCTGTAAGAAGTGCTTAAAAGAACTGGGGGTGTTAGCCTGAAGAAGAGAATGTTAGAGAGGAAAACTGAAAGGGAGTCACTGCCCAAGGGGAGAGATTCTGTTGGTTCCAAGAGAGGGTAGCAGAAACTACAAGGAGGTATATTTCACCCTCATGTGGTTCAGGCCCCATAGTGATATGGTCAAAATAGTATTGAATTAGTCAGGAAGCTTCGGGTTGCAAGGGACAGAATTCTAGCACAGACTAGCTAATCGGAAAAATAAAGGAAGAATTTAAATAGCACACAACTGAAGGGATAGACTTCTGTTACCCCTGCATTCACATCAGTGTTGTCAGAAGTCTGTCTCCATCCCTTGCCTCTGTGCCCCACTATACTGGCCTCATTCCCGGTCAGGCTCTGAAAGGCCAGGCTATGGGAAAAAGAGTACTGCTAGCTGCCCAGTTCACACTCAACTGTTCAGCCACCCATTTGGAAGAGAGCACATCACATTCACAGTCACTCCAGCAAACTCCAGGGATTGAATTTCATGGAACTGTTGGCAGAGGGCTGTGGTTCTGGGCTTCTAGTTTCTTGGCTTATGTTGCATACAGGAATTTAAGGACACACCATAGCGTGGGCAAGGGAGTAAAGAGTTTATTAAGAAACAAGAGTACATAGTCCTCGACATGGACTGTGGACCTGCTGCAGGGTGAGTTGCGTGTGTGGGGCCCCAGGTTAGGCCTTTTTAAAACTTTTACTTCTCCCCCTTCATAATGTTGGGGAGGGGCCCTAGCTGTTTGCTGTTCTGATTGGTTGCCTTATGATCCCTGTCTATTAGCTCTCAGGGGACCAATGGAGAGGCCTGTTGTTTGGAGTTTTCCAGAGCTTCCCCTTGACCCCGGAAAGAGTTCCAAATGGGATCTCGTGGCCAGGGTCTCATGGGATTTTTCCAGCCGCTTTGCCCTCAGGAGGTTTCCAGGTGGGGTCTCACAGCCATGTTGAGTCCCCTGGCCATGTTGTCTGTTGGCCTGAGCCACCTTAAGTCTTCCCTTTACCTATACTAACCTGCCTCAGAACCAAACAATGGCTTTGTCCACATCAGACCCAAACTCTATAGTCTGAAAGGATGGTGCTGATTGTCTGAGCTTGGGTCTCATGTCACCCCTAAGATGGGGAGGAGGTAAGGGGATGGGAGCCCCACACCCAAACCTCATAGTCTGAAGGTGAGGTGGCTCTCTTAAAGAAAATCAGGCTACTTGACTGAAGAGGCGGGGAATGGGTGATAGGTGAAAAGAGCAGATGTCCACTTAGACCCTGTCTGAGTCACCAAGACAGTTCTGAATAAACAAAGACTTCTATTTGTTTTTCTTGTTTCAGATGAGGCCATACAGAAGTCTTTAGCAGTGCTTCTTAAAGTTCCTGCTATTCTATCCAATTTCACCCTCTCACATACCACAGCTGCCTTCAACACCATCCCCCCTTCACCACCCAACCTAAACACCATTCCTCTCCTTCACCATTCTACCTGATTCTCCTACACAAAACATGGAACTGGTCTGACAGGTAGGGTGGGGGCGGGGACAGGGCAAAGGCACATTCTTTTCTACAAGTGGGGGAAGGGAGAGCTAGGAACACTTGCAACTTAATTGTTTTATTCTATCACATCAGAAAAATCTGAATTCTCCCAAGTTGGTAAATCCCAGAGGACAGGCTGGATTCATGGGAGATTAGAGCCCTGCATACTTTTATTTGCAGACACTCACCATTTCCAAGTCCCAGACTTTCAAGGGGGTTGTGCAGGAAGTTTTGGGCCAACACTCACACTTTGACCTTCCCTAGGGTGTTGTATCAGGTGAGAAGACTGAGGAGACTGTCATGGTCACCTTGGGCTGTGCCTGCTAGATGTTCATTTTAGACTGGGAGGGCACCCCACTAGGTATAATTATTTAGGCAGTAGACAACTGCTAATTTGCTCTGCAGGGGTTTCCCTGAGTCCAAGGGACAGTTTTATGAGGACTTCAGGGCTTTAACTGACCCTTATCACTTAGGGACAGATGCTCTACTCTGGTATTATGGGGATCTAGTCGCTTTTTCATAATTTAAATGTGCTCTCTAATCACCAATTCAAACTACTCTTTTAAGCATTAAGTTCCAGCCAGCAATTAAGCTGCTTCTTAACACAGGCAATTATTGCATCACCTCACACATTTCAAACAGTACACTCATCACTCCAGGTTATTGCATCAGCTCTTCCGATCAATTAAACTCATGGCACTTGAATACGCAATGCCTGCCAATCACATTTCAAACCACCCTCCCAACCTGCTTCACAATACCTGGCCTAAGGAAATGACTTCCCCAAACTTAATCAGTCTCCTTCCCCCAGGCAAACTGGCCTCTAAAGAGATTTTCCTGAGTCTCCCTGGAACAACCTTGTTATGTTTCTCCCCAAGGGAGAAAACCTCAGGTCTCTCTTCTAGGAATATAGTGCTGCTCTCTAGTTGCCTGTGTGTTTTTGATTAGGACACTACAAATGATGAAATGAATTATGTTTAATGGTTTCCCTTATTGTTTGTTTATTTTTATTGTATCAGTATTGCATGCTTCTTATAGAAAAATTCGGAATATAGAGCTAAGCAAAATGAAAAATAATTGTTACCTAAATTCTTACCACCCAAAAGATACCATGGCTAGAATGTTGGTTACTCTTCTAGTCTTTTGTCTTTCCTCTTTGAATTGGTTGCCAGAGTCACATACAAATCCTAGTATTAATGAGAATTTAATATATAACAATGGAGGTATATAATATATAATATAGGATTGACCCAACTGGCTTTCCATCTGGAGGAGAGAGAACATGGACCCTCCATCTTAGACTTTGTGGAAAATCTATTCCAGAAAGATTAAATATTTAAATGTTAAAAATACAACAGAAATATTGTTTAAAAATCTGGTAAGCTGTATGTACATTCTAGCACTTGGCGAGACCTTTTAAAACCAAGCCTAGATTGTATATATGGAAAAAAAAAAAAAAAAAAAAAATCCATGGAACTATGCTACACAGTGAACCCTAAGTTAAACCATGGACTATTGTTAATAGTACAATTATAAAAATGTGCTATTATCAGTTGTGACAAATGTTCCACACCAATGCAAGGTATTAATAATAGAGTGGTAAATGGGAATCCTGCATTTTATACATGATTGTTCTCTAACTCCACTACTTCTCCAATAAAGAAAAAAAAAGTTAGGTTAAAAAATATGTAGTGACCCAAATTAGACCTACTCTTTCAATAAAGGTTATTGAAAACTACTCTCTTGAGTAAGATAGGAAGAATATTTCCTACATTTGGTATATTCACTTTAACTTTTTTCAGTTGCTTTTGTTATTATATATTGAATAAATATTAAATTTATAACCAAAACACAAGACTAGAAACTATAAAAAAAGCTACAAAGAAGATATTGTTATATTTGATCTTTTAAAATATAAAAAACTAATCAATAAATAAAAGATAAGGAAAATATATTTGAAATGCAAGTGAAAAAAATTGATACCTATAATATAAACTCTTAAATTTGATGAGAAGAAGAAAAGATGTGCAAAGGAAACAAATGTATAATTCACAGAAGAACAAATTCAAATGACCAACAAACATATGACAAGATGCTCAAATTCACTAGTTGTTAGAGAAAAACGAAGCAAAGTTACAATGGGATACCATTTTATATTTAGGCTAGCAAAAAGAGCTATAGATCTAATCTCAGGGGAAATGGTACTCTGAAACTTTGCTGGTGAAATTTGCTGTGCTAAAATCTTTTGGAAAAGAAATTTGGTAGTATCTATTAAAATTAAAAGTATATATATCCCTCGATCCAACAGTTCAACTCTGGGAGTGTAGTCCATAGAAATAAAAGCAGCAATTTTAAAGAAATATGTACAAGGATGTTTATTGCAGCATTGTTCAAAGGGAGGAAATCAGGAAAAAAAGAACACCCGTCAATAGAATAGTTGCTTAATAATTTATGATCATCTCACACAAAGGAGTATTTTGCAATGAATAAAAAATGAATTACATCAAAACCAGATGATTTGGCAGGATTCACATAGGATATTCTTGAGTGAAAAAAAGATGTAGAAAAGTGCATGTAATATGATCCTATTTTTGGGGAAAAGATGCAATGAACGTGTGTGTGTGTGTGTGTGTATGGAATGATGTAAGTACAGAGATACAGCATGGAAGAATGCATATTAGGCTGTTAACATTGTTTGCCTTGAGGGGTAGGTGAAGGAGGGAGGGCCAATGAAGGAGGACGAGGGAGAAGGGGAGGAACAAAATCAAATTTTAAAAAAAGCACACGCAAAAAAATTCCACTAAAAAGAAATAAAAACCCACGTGTATGGTCACATTTGTGCCTTTATGTAAGATTATCTATATAACATATGTATATGTGTAAAAATTAAATAACAACATTTTAAAATCCTTTTCTAATACAGAAAAACATTCCTGTAAGTTAAAAGCATAATTCTCGTGAGAAGCTTTATGATATTATTTTAGTCCCATTTTGCCCCGCGTTTACACATAATCTCGATACCCACCCAAAGTTATTTTTGGAACATGGAGCTGGGGGTTCTCTCGAGCCTATAAACTTGGGGCTAGTGGCGGAGTTGGGCCATGTACACTAAAGGAAACTGATTAAGAGTGAGAGGAGATAGAGACACATGTTGAGGTGATCATACAGCCCCTGATAATCAGAGAGAAATGAAAGACTATCACACCACTCAGAAAGGGAGAGGACAATCTCAGTTCTTATTTCCAAGTCTAGTTCTAGTTCATTTGAGGCCTGGTTTTATATTACTTTCCATGAGAGGTATCCTTTAGAGAAACCTCACTTTTTTAAGCTAATTTCAGTGTATGAATGATTATTGTAACCAAACTTAAGGAAAGAACCATAAGAAGTTCATGGTGACTGAAGGAAAAAATGTTGGATGGTAAATTCTGAATTAAGGAGCTTAGATGTTTGCTCAGATGATAGAATCTTACCACTGACAGTTGCTTGAAGGACCCCACATGACATAACAGCAAATTTTGATCCCCATGGAAAGATTAAAAAAGAATAGAGCAAAGTAGCAAATAATAACATAGAAATAAATCAATTCTCTCAGACCAAAATTTGGAAGAATTACCATGTAAGAGATTAAATCAGTCATCAGTAGAAGTAACACCATTGAAGAAACCTGAAGCTGGTGACTAAAAAGATGTAGGAATTAAGGTGGCTAAAGGTAATTGCATGTGCAAGAATATCTCAGCCGAAGGCTATTGTCTCAGTGGAGTCTGGAGAAGAATGTGTTGTTATGTCTTTAATACGGAGCAGAAGAAGAATCTCCAAATGTCCAGGCCACTCACTTGTTGTTGGAATGCAATCATAGTGGAAAGGGAAACATCGGTCTGTCAAACAAAACTTGGGATTCCCTTCATTAATATCATTGAGACAAACCCCTGCTTGGATTTGATGCTTATCTGGCAACTTTTTTTTTAATTAGAGAAGTTATGAGTTTACAGAAAAATCATGCATAAAATACAGGGTTCCCCCACTCCACTCTATTATTGACACCTTGCATTAGTGTGGTACATGTTACGATTGATAAAAGCACATTTTCATAATTGTACTATTAACTACAGTACATGGTTAACCTTCGAATTCCCAGTTTGTATTGTATAGTCCCATGGATTTTATCAACTTCTGATTGTAAATCTTCTTCCCAAATAGATTTCTCTATGGGGAGGCATTGTACCATCTTCCATAGGTACCCTGCCCACTGGGTAGTTGTATTTTTTTCTGAAAAGGAATAAATGATGGGCCAGTTTTTAAGTCAGCTTCTGGTGAATTAGGCCCCCAGCTTCTATTCACAGGTAGATAAATTGACAACACAGAGTTTCTGGCACACTGACTCCTTAGATAACCACTCCAGGCACCCTTGTTTTATCCATATCATGTATCATATAGCAGATGAATGGTTGGGGTTGTATGTACCAGAAAGAAGACTTGGTTAACTTTTAAGGCTTAACTTGATGCAAAATCCAAGTGGTGGTGCGTATGTGTGTGTGTTTAGGCTCGTGTGTTCTGTTGGGTTAACTAACTGTGGAAACAAAATTAGGGGAAGGAGACAAAATTCTGCCTAAGTTCTGGCCATCATCTCTATACTCCTTTCACACAAACAATCCTAGAGCTCAGTAAATGACAGCTACATCTTCCAGTCTATGATTTTGGGGTTTCTAGGCAATGCAAAACTATGGTTATGAGTCACCAAACAAAATGCTTCATTTAATTGTTGCCTTTGGCTAAAATGAGATGGACAAAGTAGGCCAGCCAAATAAAATGGATCTTTTTTTTCTTTTTTTTCTCAGACTAACACCTTCTCTATTGGCTGACTAAGAAATGCTTTACAAATTGATTTATATGAAGTTCCCCTAAATAGATAAAAACTCCAACCTCTTGAGCCACACCCACTGCTGGGAAATAAAAAGCCTGGATTATAGCTTAATTAAGTTTAATTGCCTAATTCAGCTCAATTGGTCCCTTCATGTACCCAAAACTCTGATCACTGACTACCTGGCATCTTTCACACATATCCCACTCCTCACTGCCCCACAGATCCTGATCCCAACACTCAAAGTCCACCTGCTCTTGGACCCCACTGACCCTGGACCCTCTGTGACTGGGTCTCCCAGTCCACTCTATGAGTTATGGTTTTGCCAACCAAAGGAAGGTCCTGCTCTTTCTTTCTTTCTTTTTTTTTTTTTTTTTAATATATTTTTTATTTATTTTTAAAAGATACTTAGATTACATAAAATATTACATAAAAAATATAAGGGATTCCCATATGCTGCACTCCCCACACCTCCCACTTTCCCCCACATTAACAACTTCTTTCATTAGTGTGGTACATTCATTGCAATTGATTAACACATTTTGGAGCATTGCCACTAAGTATGGACTATAGCTTACATTGTAGTTTACACTCTCTCCCACTCAATTCTGTAGGTTATGGCAGGATATATAATGGCCTGTATCTGTCACTGCAATGTCATCCAAATCAATTCCAAGTCCTGAAAATGACCCCAAATTACACTTCTTTTTCCCTCTCCCCACCTTAAGCACCTCCAGTGCCCACTGTCTCCACATCAATGATATAATTTCTTCCATTGCTAGAATCACAATAAGTCTATAGTAGAATACCAGTAAGTCTACTCTAGTCCATATTTTATTCCCCAATCCTGAGGATTCTGGGATGGTGATGCTCACTCCACCTCTGAGAAGGGACTTCGATCCTATATGGCTGAGGGATGGGACTCTCTTGATTGCAGTTGTAGACTCTCTTGGTTCCTTGGTGTGGTGGTTGTCCATCCTCACCTCCTTGTTAGTTGTCCTGGGTGAGTGTGATGAACTGGAGAGTAGGTGTTACAACCCTGCTGAGACTCAGGGCCCAGCTGGTACATGGACAGCCCAGGGATTCAAGTCTCTTGGACATGTACCTACCAACTCCAGCACCAACTATAGGTTCAAATAAAAAGGACAGAAGAGACATGTGTAAAGAAGTCACATCTGAGTTCAACTCTGTCACACTTGGGAGCACAATCTCCAAAGCGGGGCCCACTGGCAAGGCACCAAACTCCGGAACTATCTGCCATGACTGTAGAACCTGCGTGTCTCCAGAGCCCTCAGGAGCCCCACTGTTTGGAGTAGTGTCTACTTTGGCCATTTATGAGGTCCTGCTGAGATGTGCATAAGCTTTACCTCTCTGATGACCTCCCGACTCACTTTGAAGTTTCTTATACATATGAACTCATTTATCTTTATCTCCCCCACCCCTTTTATTCAAGATCTTTTTCCAGTTGTATCACCAGCCTGTGCTTGGTAGTAATCCCTCGGTGCCAGGGAGGCTCATCCCCGGGAATCCTATCCCTTGCTGCGGGGAAGGTAATGTATCCATATGCTGGGTTTGGCTTAGAAAGAGGCCACGTTTGAGCAACAAGGAGGCTCTCAGGAGGTAACTCTTAGGCACCCTACAACACTAGGCCAAGTTGCAAATTCAAAAGCAAGAGGCTCATAAGCATAGTCATCAATATCAAGGGCCCATCAACAGACCATTCTTCTTCACTATTCATTACCCTCCTGCTCTTTCAATATCAGCTTTCTCCTTTTTATACCAGAATCTTGTTTTTAAAACCTGCACTGGAGTAGTCACTACATTGGACTCTCCTCTTTTTAGAAAAATTTCAGAGCCCAGAGTGAGCCCTGCACTTTCTAACTCTTGGCTTTCTGCTCTCCTGGCTCAGGTGTGTTTACTGCTTCTCCTTAAGGATTTCAGGGCAGCAGTGATCACCCTTTTGATCCAAATATGGTGGATCTTATTAGGAACCCCAAAGTCTCCTCAAAGGACCAGAAGAAGGGGGGGTTAAGAGCTCTTGTAAAAATGGTCAGGGCAAGTGTTCAAATTAGAAGCAATCTGTAATCTTAATTAAATTAATAATAAAATGAGTTGGACCCAATATCTGGGAGCCTTGGGCTGAATGTTTATGGTTCTTGGGAGATACTATACTAGCTGTTTTGATATTTAAGAAAGAGAGAGATGTAATATACTTGTGATGGGTTCCAAACTCACTAACATACAAGCATTCTGTTATTCTGGTCTGAAGCCAGAGGAGTTTCGATGTAATCTGAAAAGATTAAAGAGAGAAAGCACCTTAGTGCTGCCTGTGTAATTGATTTTCTGGTTAAATTACTTAATTCTAACCTTATGAAATCTGTCTAGAGAGTTTGTGTGATTGCTGATTTCATTCATATCTTTTTTCTTTAATTTGCTTAAATTATGGTTAACCCTTTGAAAGAGAATGTTTAAAATAAACACAGTAAGTATGACTGTTTGCAATAATGCTGGCTTACACTGTACTATAGAAAAAGGAAACGGGAAAAGGAAGTAGCTCTCTAAAAAGACACAAAAACAACATAAGATCTATGTTTTCCTTTTCCCAAGTGCTGGTGCACTTTTGTAGGGGAACTATTCTAGCTACTGCACTGGTGGGGAGCTGAAGTGGGGTTCTCTGCACTGATTTAAACCAGACATAACCTGAATATAGAGAAGGCACAACAGTGTGGCGCAATGTCTCAGGACACTTGGAAAATAGGTTAGGTTCCTGAGGACTGAGGGATTGGCTATGACCTTACCAGACTGCATGTAGCCAACTGTTGGATAAAGCGCTGCCTTATGGAGGAGGTGGGCAGGCCCCCTTTTTCCACCAGCTCCCTCATAACCTTGGTTGGAATGACCCAAGCAAGGCTGAGCCATGGGAAAGTGGTGTATTAGATAAAGGCCAGAGTTTCCTCTGACCGTCTCCCAGCTCAGTCTCCTCCCCCCAAATGCCCTTAAAACCACACACAGAGACATTGGCATGTTATTTCTGATTCCAAGTATTCTGTCCAATCGTTAAGTTCTGTGTTTGATGTTGTCTCCATTTTTTTTACTTAGTCATATGTTGCCCAGTCTTCCCTGCATACAGGTCCTCCCCAAAAGGGAAAGAACCTGTGAGGTGATGTAAGAAAGGACAGGGGAAGGAAAGTACATAAAGCAAGGAGGAAAGGAGAAAAAGGAATATGGCCAGCATGATGTTTCCTTTCTATTCTTCAGAGACCTGTTTAGAGTCTTTATCATGTGCCAGATGCTGTTTTAGGTACTATATAAATACTGCCCCATTTAAATAAGGCAACAATAACCTGATAACCCTATGAGGTAGGTTCTATTTTTTTTTTTTTTTAATTATTATTTTCTAGAAAAAGAAACAGAGGTGAGCCACTTGCTCCAGGTCATCCAGCTAAGAAGAGCCAGGGTCCAAACCCAGGCAATTTGGTATCAGCTCTGAACCACTGCATCCTGCTGCCTCTGCTTTCTGATTATATATATATATATATATTTAAGGCTTTATCTTAAACATTTTCTGATTATGTGGATAATACATTCTTACTGTAGGAAATTTGGGAAGGAAGGAAAGTATAAAGAAGGGGAAAAAATCACTCCAATAATTCTAGCATCCAGAAACAACTGTTAGTATTCTTATATTTTAAGTCTTTTTTCTATGCATTTTTTTTCAGACATAGAGATCATATTATGTATAAACAATTTTGCTTCTTAATTTTTCCTTAACATTATATAAGAAACATTTTCCAGAAGCAGTGTTTAATTCTGAACATTAGAATCGTAGCTAAGTTTTTATTCATAAATCTGGTCATATGTTGTCTTATTTTAGGTTCTTTTTTGTTAAGGGAGGATATTTGTGTTTTTAAAAACTATTTGTTTGATTATAAAAGTAATGTATACTAATTGTAGAACATTTGGAAATAAAGAGAAAGCTATTCAACCTTCAATTCCGTAAAGATTTGTTGGGCACATTCTCCATGCCAGGCATGTAAGAGGCTGAAGAAAACAATGGTGAGCAAGACGTAGTTCCTACACTCATGCAGCTTATGCTTTGGTGTAGTAGACAAATATTGCAATAAAGTGTTAAAGAGAAAAAGAAATAATCCCTTGCCTACTACACAGAGGAAACTACCACGTACAACTAGGTGCATGACCTTTCTAATATTACACAGTTTAAACAAAAATGGGATCACATTTTATATGGCTTTATATCCTGCTTTTTCATTTAACAGTATCACTTTCTATGTCATTAAATGGTTGTCAAAAATTTTACTGTTAATGGTAGTATCGTTTCCCATGTGTATGAACTATAATTTAACCATTCTTCTATTGTTAACATTTGGATTGTTTCCATTGTTTTGAATTGCAAACACTGCTTTCATAACTATACTTGTACTTAATTTTTTTACATCTTCCTGTAAAATAATCTCTGAAAGTTGAAATTTCCAGGTCACAGAGAACAGACATGTTTAAGATCCTTCACTTGTTTAAAAAATTATACTTCAGGAAGTCTGAATATTTTTCACTCCCACCTGAAGGAGAGGATACACCTTCACTGTGTCCTTACCAATACTATATATTGCAATAAAAGAAAATCTTTGCCGAGATGTTGTCTTATTGCATTTTAAATTAGCATGTATCAGAATACTGGTAAGGGTACCAAATTTTTCCTCATAAGATTATTGGCCAATTGTATATATATGTATTTTTTTAAATTGCTTTCTATTTTAAAATCTTTTTTCTATCAGTTTTTTCTTTTTCATACTTATTTGCAAAATTTTCTAATGTATTAAGGATATTATATTTTTGCTAAAAATTTGAAGCATGTTTTCCCAGTTTGTCACTTTCCTTTTAATTGTTAATAGTGTTTTGTCATATACAGAAGTTAAATTTTTTTTATGTTCAGTCACTTTTCCTTTGTGATTTGTAGCTTTACTTTCCTGCCTAGAAGGGGTTTATGGTTTTATTTTTCCCAACTTTTTATTATGAAAATTTCAAGCATATAGCAAATCTGAAGGAATTCTAGTAAATACTTGCACACTCACCACATAGATTGTACCATTAATATTTGTGTTAATTTCCTATTGCTGTTATAACAAATTACCATATACTTGCTGTCTAGAACAATACAAATTCATTATCATCCATTTTGAAGGTAGTTTGTCTAAAATGGGTCTCAGGGGGTAAAATCAAGGTGTTGACAGGGCTTGCTCCTCTCGAGAGACTGTAAGGGAGAATCTGTCCCCTTGCCTTGTCCAGCCTCTGAACCCCATGCTCCTGCTCTCCTGCCTACATCTTTAAAGCTAGCAACAGTGCAACCTTCTGACCTTTCCTTCTTAATCACATCTCCCTCTGACTGTCCTCTTTTACCTCCTTGTTCTACTACTAAGACCCCTGTGATTACATTGGACCCACCTGGAAAACCCAGACCCATATCCCCCATCTCAGGGTCAGATGATTAGCAATCTTGATTCAATCTGCAACCTTAGTTCCCCTTTGCTAGAGAACCTAACATATTTGCAGGTCCCAGCAATTAGGCGCTGGACCTCTTTGGGGACCATCCTTCTGCCTACTACACCATTTCACTATTATACTTGCTTTATCAAGTATCAACTTCTCATCCATCTATCTCTCCTTCCATAAATGCATCTTATATGTTGATGCAGTTCCAACTAAATTGTAGACATCAGGACACTTCCCCCTAAATACTACAGTATGCATGTCATAAAGTAGATTCACTACGTGTTTACAGTTTTTAAAATTTGGGGATAAAATTTACATATAAGAAAATGCACAAGTCCAAAATGTATATTTGCATAATTTTGACAAGTACATACAGCTGTGTAACCGAAAAATCGTGAAGAAATGGAACAGGGGAGCAGATGTAGCTCAAGTGGTTGAGTGTTTGCTTCCCAGTACGAGATCCTGGTTCAATCCCCAGTACCTCCTAAAAAAGGAAGGAAGGAAGGAAGGAAGGAAGGGAGGGAGGGAGGGAGGAAGGAAGGAAGGAAGGAAGGAAGGAAGGAAGGAAGGAAGGAAGG